>JAYMFW010061103.1:0-22473 GCA_036785005.1 Tubulanus punctatus | reverse complement strand
GATATGAGGAACCCACAAGAACCGTAGATCCCATAAAATAAATACATGTAACGGTAGAAAATAGTCCGGTTACATCTCTATGCTAACAACATGGAAAATATATAGGTACACAGATTTCGTGGCAACAAAGTTTGTGTTCAGATTTCTGACAGACAGAATATTTGATTGAGCAAATGAGACAATTGGTAGTATATGGCAAACTTGAGTGATGACAAATTGATTACAAGGTATCTGACATCATGATAACGATGAAACTCAACTCTAGACTACCCAATTAGTATTGGCAAAAATAACCCAAACTGATATAAATCTAACCAACTTTTAAAGTTTTTAAAGTTTTAAAGTTTTTTAAGTCCAAAAAGTCCTAAATATTCTAATATATTGAGGAGTATGAGGTTTCCACGGTGATAATCATGGCCATCACTGGGTACTGAAATGACATCAGATCCAAGTTCACCAGGTTTTTATGATGGGGGGGGGGGGCTTTTCTAATGAATTCGGAACTTAGTAAAGAAGGTAGTTGATGAGTGTCGAAGTTGCAATGTCCGGAGCGGGGTTTGGTGGCCTTAACCTAAGCAAATATTTTTAAAATGGGCATCCAAAGTATCAACGTTATCTTGTTCAATTAACAGCTTATTGAACAATTGGTATCACCTTGTTCAATGATTATAAGCTGCTAATGAACAAGACAGCTGATCAATCATTTTAGTGGACCTCAAATTTAAAAGGGGTGGGTTCGCATCCCCGCTCCCCCTAGTCGCCATCTGGGATAGCCGGTGAGCTGGTTCATGGCCAAATTTAACCATAGCGTCCAACTAATTTAGGAGACTTTTTTGTGTTTTCGAGTATCTATAATCCCTGTACACGGCGTATCATATTTAGCTTAATAGCTCAATAATTAATTTGGATGTAGGGGAAATTCCGAGCGTTCAATTAAGTCTAAATGGATGTTTTCAGATTATCAAAAATGTCAAATGATTCTCGTGCCACGGATTCTTGATACTATATTTATGAACGAGTCCAGATATAAATCAATTCGTTTATTAATTCTAAGAAGATTCTAAGGCCATTATCATGTAACTTTCGTCGAGCTGAAATCGACCGTTTTTAATGCGCTTTGTGTAATAGACGTAACGATTATCTTAAACCATCCGCGTGACTCCCACGCTAGAATTAACCCGAGCAAGTCGTGTCAATTTTACTATTTCTGGACAGTATTGAAACGATCGAAAGATTACCAGTCGATTTGGAAAATGTCCATCAATCGGGATTTAATTGTCTCTTTAGACAATAGTTCAGCTGCATCATGAAATGCAATAACGATCTCGGTTGAGTCGAATTCGTGCTCGATCATTGAAAGTTGGTTTAGTAAAAGTACCTAAAACAGGAACTTTTTAGTTTAATTAAAGTTATTTCATCTATGTGAACTTTTTTTTCCGAAATAGAACGACATCAACCGAGCTTAGAACGAATACGCGAGGGGGGGGGGGGTGTCGAGTTATCAGAAAACAAATCGCGTGTATCTGTTGATTCATGATTTTCACATTCTTCTAATTGAAGCGATATACATTTCTAATGGGGCGGTGTTATAATCTGATTTCTGTTGAATGAGTAAAGAGCAGAAGTACAAACCTTTCTGTGCTTCGCTTAATAATTAAAAGCGTTGATAATTGTTGTTTTTAAATACAGTTTGATCACTTGGATTGGTAAGTAAATTACCATTGCATTTCTGTCGGGCCCCACATATTTGTAGAATTGCCCATGCAGTTTAAGGGAATTCGCGGTTTCCTCTTACGCGCAGACGACAGCAAGTTACTGCAGAGGGACGAACAAGTCAGTCTGCGCTAAGCTTTATTTCTAATGGTAATGCATGGAATTCTCAAATTTGAGTAACTATTTCGCTGCTATCGTAACGATGAGAACTTCCAGTTCAGATCCCGTTCCACTACTTACCATAGACTGTTCACTAATCGAGTCGAAACCATTGACGTAAATTCCCAATTTAACGTTTGTCGCCTCGTCTGTAAAATAACAAGAATTTGTAATGAATTCTTCATAGATCACATCGTAGCTCAGTAAAACGCACGTGATTGAGATGTGGACATGACTGAATTAATACTTTGTTATTAAAATGTGGCACTGTCTAAAGGTAGCCGGTTAGCGTAAGTTTGTGTCGTCATCATATCAGGCGATCGTTACCCTCCCCCAGAAAACTTTTTTAAATCAGAGCGTTTTCAGAGATTTTCAGCAGATAAATAACACAATGAAAATATCCGTTTTGAAGGCAAAAATGGAAATTCTGAGATGTGATTATTTCAATCGAAACGGAAAACAGTCGACAGAGGGTCTGAAATTAAAATATTTTCGTGTGGCTTTTTTAAAAGGGCACTTAACTTAGAGGGGGGTGTCCGGACCCCCAGATCACATCTTCTAAAGGTACGTGCGTACCTGATAGTGTCAAGTGCATGCTGAGTCGAAATTTTATATCCAAAAGTCGTCGACTTTTCTAGTTTCGAACTAGAGTTCCGAGAATTTGTGTGAATTCTTTATATGGCTTCTTGTCAACGAGCATTAGTTAATTTTGTTTTTCGGAAAATGACTGTCTACGGCTGGTTTTTTCATTTGACATTTACGAATCAATCATACGCATCGAATTGGATCTTCGAATCTTAGAAACAATGTATTATTAACACGTGCGGATTCAAAGAGAAAAGTAGGTACATGCAGTGGAGAAATTATCTAATTGATTAATATATCATATGTTAGCTAAAAACGGGGATTCCGGAACCCCTGGAGCCCTCCCCTGGGTACGCCCCTGTCCATGCAGTGGGTAAATCATTCTTGCGCTTTTTAACGAATTAGATTTTCAAGGAATACCTTCACTAGGGTCATTTGTGATTCACACTGACGGTTCACTTGTAACAGCGTTTCATTCGTCATTCGTTTTCATTCAATCTCACAGCAATGTTAAAACTAAGGTTGAGCATGCACATGGGGTACCTGCCGAGTTCCGAACCTGGGTCACTTACACAATAGAAATGTCTGTTAACCACTAGAACAAGAGGACTAGTCCGCTTGGTCAGTGGTTACACAGCTCAAGATCTCTCTCATGCCTAACATAGCTCTCCCCTTTATGCCGTAACAATACCTGCTGCCTATGCAGGTTGAGGTATCACACACCAAGACCAATAGGACTACTCCACTTGTTCAGTGGTTATACAGCTCGGAATCTCTAATGCCTAACAGCCAATCAGCAGGCCTGTATCAAACGTTATAGCGTGAGAAGTATATTGTTTCTACGGAAAGATCGCATGAAAGTACGTAGTGGTTAGCATTTCGCATTATAGTAGAGAGAAATGAAACCATAACTGCCGACGGAGTGTACCTTCTTGTTACCTATAGATAAAGATGTCAGCCGATAATGGCTCCCATCCAAGAATAAACCGAAATTACAATTATGGAGAAATTTGAAGATTATTTCTGTTTATCTGTCTGTTGACCTTTATAGTGAATAATTATCACACAGGCCTTGGCCCAAATTACGGGCGCCATTTGACCCTAGTGGAGATACTACTCAAATACATTATACTTACGTAGTTTAGGCGGGCTCATACGCAAATAGTTTTTAAGTAAATTATCCATAAATTCAGATCTGTTGAAATATGAAACGAAAAACGACGAAAATCGGTCACAACATTGAAAGTAAGAAAAAAGCTTATAGCTACGAACACAGAAAAGTGTAAAAATTGTAATCAAAACGAAGACTCCCGGGTCTATTGCCAGTGGACGACGAACCTATACTACAAATACATCGATGATAGAAATAATAATGACATGAAAATTCAATGACTGCGAATAAGCTAGAAAAAAGTGAAATATGAGAATGTTTGAGCTCACTTCTACGAATGATTTTAGACCTTTCGCCTACGAAATTTCCCTAAATTGCCTTGCTTTCCCCTGGAATAAACGGGAAAAATTTTGAGTTATTTTCGAGGCCCTTGTCTCGTCAGATCCCGCCATTGGACTGCGCCAATTAAGCACATGGAAATTTGTCCAAATAATGGTATCTATAGACCATCAGCACATAATGTCATTCCAATATACACCATATTGGGCGGCAACACAAAACGTAGACCCACATTGTCTATTGTATGCTTGTGATGTCACCAATGTTAAAATCGGTCATAGTGGACGTGAATACAATAGATCACCCCACGTGGTTGCAGATGGTATATAGGATCTACATGAGCTGTAACTAAACCTCGACCACTCCGACCAGATAAAACGACAATATATATGGGCTTTAGTGAGAACGTGTTCGTATTGAAATAACCCCACAAACACACGACGACCAAATCTAAACACTGATCCAACGACGCAACATTGAATCAACATTGTATCAACGTCGAATTTTGGTTGAGGTTGTAATTTGGTAATGTCTGTTTGCTGGTAAGGCTGTTAGAATTGAGCTCAAATATGGAAACAATGAACCTTAAAATCGTCAAAGTTCTATGAAACGTCACAATGAATAATGATGACGTCATCAATCAATACCACGTGAATTATCGATTGGTAAACACTAACGGTTTTGACCAAGAAATATGCCTTTTATCTAACTTGCAAATTTTCTTTTGCCACTGATATGCGGCGGGTCCAAAGCAGTTTTTGCATAGGTTTTTATCCGACGATACGTTTATTAGTGAGTAGGATCAAACTGGATTCTTGCGTGGTTATTTAGATGACGCCATTTGTACAAAAACCGAGAGAAGCATTTACATCAAAAACACGTCTTTAAACACAGAACAATATCTAACGACCGCCAGGCGGAACTACAGTCTGGTGAACCCATATGATTTGTACAGAAATATGTCGAAATGAATCTTGACCTTAAAAAAGGCTGGATTATGGGAACTTTTTGGGTTATGTTGAAACTCATGGCTTTGTTTATATATATACCTGTATGTTGTGCAGGAACCTTTTAAGTTTTATGCATTTGTCATTACATGCATAAAATGTAAACAGGTGTAAAGATATTTTAATCTTGGCAGCTTAGACCGGCCTTAATCATCGAGACCGTATAAGAAATAGATGTCAAATAAGAGTTTTGGGTGTGAAACAGATACCATTTGAATATACAGTCAAAAACGCCATACTTTATAATGACACTGCTTAGTTAACGCCAGTTTTTTTTTCTGACCAACAAATCTGCCAACCTGAGTTCAAATTCAGTTAAATTGTCATCGATTATAACGCCAATGATGACGTTATAACGGGGTTTGACTGTAGATTTAAATTGAGTTAAGAATTAGCTTGTTTTGCAATCCAATATTCATTCTATCAAAAAGCCAGTCTTTAACTAATCTGAAACCGGTTTCTCCAGCACTTTTACTTGAATTGACTCTAATAAAAACTACATTATTTCAAAAATCCTTTTATAGGTTCACCAAAACACAACTACGTCTAAACGGTTTTCTCGCGTTTCGTGTCGTATACCTGTAAAAACCGATGGAGAAATTTTCTTATCGTAACCGCGCAATAATTCGGTTTCAATCCAGAATCCCCTAAAAATAAAACATGCAATAAGCTACAAATGATAGAAATATCGAGAAAAAGATGATTAAAATTTCATTCAACTATTTAAACATGTTTTATAAAATTATTGTACGGAAATGTTGATAAAAGTCTTGTTCATGTCGTTTTTCAAGGGACTCAAGCGAGAGCTCCTGTTATGTAAGCCTTACATCAGTGACCTCCATGATGGAAATTTCAATAAAATCAAAGAAATAAGGCTTACAAATTTGGTTGATGCCTAAACTCTCAATTATTGGAGGTCTCAAAATGACCCAACAGGCCGCCATTGTTATTTTCTAAAAATTTTCAAATTTTGAAAAGTATTTTCGAATTTTTCCAAATTAAAATGACTATTCAGCAGCCTATCCGCGAAAATTATGTATCATATTCCCAACGGAAGTATTCAGATACCGGTCGCTATAGAGAAAACCATTTACTATTCACTATTACATTACTATTTCTTAGCCTCTCATAGGCTGCGAAGCTGGGAAATTCCCCGAAGATACTGTCATCTAGTGTTTATTTACCTACATTTATCAAGCCCAAGAACAAATACGAACATTGTGGATAATATACAATAGAAAATGGCCTATTAGATAAAATATATTTGACGTTATAGCGATTTTGGCATTCGAATTGATACACCTTTAGCCTCAAAAAATTAATGTAAAATTAATGAAATAATACTCCGTTACTTATTATATTAGTGCAATTGCGCATCATCAAGACTAAAAGGTATATGTACATCTAAAAGTTAAAAGATTTGACCATGAATTTTTTTTTATATGGAAAAAGATAAGGGCAACTTCAAGTGAGAGGCAGGATAGTCCGGACCCCCAAGACCACCCCTTAGATCCGCCCTGGATAAGGGACTTCCGACATTTCTGATAATACACAGAAAAGTTCATGTTGAAGACGTTGTTTTTATTCATTCTATCCATACCACTATGTGCCGTAATGAATAGAAAGTTAAGTAATATATTTGCAGCAAAGTTTTGCAGAAAGTGATTTTCTAACTATAACCATAAACAAACTAGGCACAAAATATGAAGCCGTTCATTTTTCATTAGCATTTACTCAACTAACAGTAAATCCTTATTTTCATTCAAACAGTTGTCCATTGTCTGGTACGCAACTTTCGATTAAGCTTCAAAGTATTTTCTCACCACTTGTCTCGACGTGGAGGCCTAAACGCTGTCAGCAAAGGTACAAAAGGCGAAAAAAACCTGCCGAGAGAAACTATTCCGTCTTGGATGGATTATTAATAGGGCGAAAACGCAAAGCGGTAATTTTTGTTCGACGCTGTGAAATGATACACTCGAGCCGGGTAGTAAGATAATCCATCACGCCGGATGTCATCGAGATACCTCGCAGACGGTATGCGGTAAAGCGTAAAGCACGGATCGGGAACAAAAAATAAATCTGATACTACCGGGCGAAGAATGAAAGAAAAAGAGACGCTGTGGTGTGCGCGGGAAGGAACGGTGTTCGGGAAAATGACATAGGAGGCGATGAACGAGTCCTAGGACTATTGAACATATTGAGTACGTTTTCAGTGATATCCCAAAGAACGTATTTTGGCGAGACTTGGTAGAGCGAACCTTACACAACAATGTTACCACTGACCTACATATGACCAAATATGGCGGTATTGACCTACTTCCTTGGACCAATTTTTATCCAACTTCATATAGGTGCCTTGTTTTGTTAGTAATTTGTCAGTAACAAGCTGGCCTATTGGCCTACTTCCTTATTTTGGCCCATTTTTTATCAAGATTTATATATTGGTTCCTTGTGTGGTCAGTAATTGGTCAGTAAAATATCGACCTCCTTCTCGACCTATTGACCTACTTCCTAATTTGTAGACCAATTTAAATCAAAGTTCATATATAGTTTCTTGATGTGGTCGGTAATTGGTCAGTAACATGTTGACCTACTTCTTGATGTATTGACCTAGTACTTCCTTATCTAAGGATCAATTTTGATCAAATTTCATGTAGGGCCTATAGGTTCCTTGTCATAAATTCCTTGTGAGAAATCAATTAGTCAATAGTTAGTGACCCAATCAATTATTAATGAGTCATTTATTAATTGATAGCAAATTCACTAATTATTTAATTACTAATCAATCAAGAATCTCAATAATTAGCAAAAAAGCAACTATAGCAGATGTGCAGAAAACTCTTTATCGTTGCTTTGCAGCTAAATTTCATTATCACTGGCAATTACCCGCTTGGTAGAAGTATGTAAGGGCGACTTCGATTAACGCTATTTCGGTTTAGAAAGGAATTAGCACAATCGAAATGTATGTTGGGTTGTAAATATGATTTGAACAGGATAGCAAAATTCTAGAAATGAAAGCGGAACTACGACAACGTTTGAAAAAAAGGGGTCATCCATATCAGATGACTCCCCTATAGCTTGAGACACCCATGAGGGAAGAGCGAAAAATGGTAGATGTGTGACGGTGTATCAAAACCTTATGCGTAAAATAGGTTCGTCTGTGACGAGAAATCTAGGCCTGATAATGCGATGGCGACGAATTTAACGTTAATGACGATAAAATCATGTAATCTAAACTAAATGAAAATAGACGGAAATGGAAAACTCATTTCGCCGAGTATCTTGTCTCCTGAGCCTTGTCATATTCCATAAGTAGATGGGAATGGAGTCGGGATTAACCGACATCAGCAATGCGTCCGGCTGTCGTTTTACATATTGGTTTCAATCGTAGAAGCACGTCTTAGATTGATCAGAGCAGACTGGGAAACTTGAATGAATAATGAATTAAAAATCTCTCGGTTGATATATTAAAACATTTCGATGACTATCCAAAAAAAATATCCGGCAAATTTCTGCAAGTGTCGGAATTAGCGTATGAAATGGAAATGTTATCGCGATAATTATCTTGGTTAGCGGACAAAGAAGACGAATTACTAGAGCTAGAGGATTGTAAAGGACGGGAAGCCGGGCATATCACACGAATAAGGGCGGCCCTGGTATATGATGGCCTACTCACTCAGGTGACAAAGCACCAATAATTTTTTTTTAAATGGCAGCCCGAGAAGCGCATAGAAAGGCGAATTCCAGGCATTTCCATGCGACGGAGATATTTCAAAAAGGACACTCAAATTTCTAGACCGTAGTACGTACAATTCAATTCAATTCAATTCAATTCAATTCAATTAGTCTTTATTGCTCCGTAATATATATAAATACACTATTGGATTTGCACAATAAAGATCAACACATGTATTACTTTTACTATGGCCTGGATCGGCGCCTGGTGCCAAAATGCTAGCCAAGTCTGACTAGTTTTTGAGCATGGGTCTTTAATTCTCAAATCGACGTATTTGTGTTTGCCGTGTATCGTCAAACGTAAAACCGCTTGACTTTACAAAATGTACAACCAGTCAACATTGGCCTAATGTAAGTAGAACTCAGTGGTAACAAACGGGGTCCAATGCGTTGTTCATCCTATTCGCCGGTCTCCGTCAAACAAGATATACTCACCGTCGATATCCAAGGCAAAACAGCCCTACGCATAAGCCATCAAAAATCTTAGGAAGTTAGATTTTTAGTTTTAAGATGTTTTATTCACACGGCCTCTGACTCAATTAAAAACACAATTCTAATCTATGGATAAAATAAAGGGATTTGATAAGATTTAGTTTGAATTCGCTTGGAAAATACTGTTATTTTCTCATAAGTTATCCAATAGGTTGCCACAATCGACGAAATATTTGCTCTCGATTCAGATGCAAATCAACGAAGGTTAATACAATTCAAACTCATTAATTCGCTTCGATCGCCCGTGGGTTCGAGCTGTTATTTCTTCTTTTCAATAAAAACTTCGAGTTCAACGTCTCCGATGAAATATGTGCACACTGCGGCGGCGAAGGTTAGATGACATTCATTATAAAACCCGACGTCGTCGCCGTAAGCTCGATCGATCGGGGTTCGAATAACGATAAAATTTATCGATACGTTTTTGATTGATGAGGTCGGGTAAATTTTGACACGACTAGAATATTGCTTGAGACTTTTCGGTAGTTAAACTGAAGCCTTCGTCGCTACGTTTTCTTTGAAACGAGCTTTGTTTGAGGAGGACGAATTCAAAAACGATAAATCTCATTCGTTTGTTTATTTAAGATACATCAGAAAAATAATTCGGTAATATGGGAAACGCTTTATTTCAATCTATATCGTCGGACGACGCCACTGTCAAGTCGGTTATGTCTTTTTCCCCCATTATGGCATTTGTAGTGGGAGAAACCCATTACGGAAATATGTGTCCACCCACTGCACTGGTTTAAATCGATAAAATCGTATAGGTAAATGTCAAATTATAAAATCAGGGTGAGAAATGAAATCTTTCACTCTTGGAAGATGAGAATAAGATTTTCTGTAACTCGTTTCAGGTTTCTTCCTTCACTTGACAAATCTGTGACGGAGAAAACCCTCACTCGTCATCACAGAAATCTTGTTCTCACTTGCACTCGTGGTAGATTATAACCATTAAGCACTCGGCAAATGCAGGGAATATTATCTGTATTTTCAATACTGAACTTTTAGGTTTTTTTCGGAAGTGAAAAAGGTAGTCGATATCTTTACAAAGTAATTTTGAATATTCGTAGGCCTGTGATGTTGTCGAGCTATGTTATTCCACATTTTGTAGGTCACGAGACTTTTATCGCGATTTCACCCAAACTCTATACAACCGGTTGGGTTATTTTTTGGAGAGAATGAATCAAATTCAAGAACTACGATACTATGCAACATTTAAGAGAGAGTTGTCCTTCGATGGGGTTTGATTACTGTAGCTATCACTTTAGACAGTGTTGTGAGCTACTTCAGACGTTGCGCGAAATGAACTGGTAATGGCTCGAAAATTCTGGAACACACTTTTTAGATGAAAAGATACCAGCTTTTTTACCAATTCCACTTATAATAGCACTTCAATTCTCCCCAATTTGTTGAACGGTTCATGCGAGACTTCGCAAATAAATTAGTTTTATTTATCGACAAGGAAATTCGACCTTAGATTTAGTTTTTCTTCGTTGACAAACTAATCTAGTCCACATCCATTATACGATTCGATTGAAGTCAGTTTGAATACGGCTGGAAATTTCATTTAGTCGATTCTCACTCACTGATTTTGTTCATTGGATAAATTACATTTCGGTGGCGAAACCTCTCGCGGCAGCGCTGTCGTATTCCACCCGGAAAGGGACGGAGCTAGAATAAACTGATATCAGTAACGCAAGTATCAAGAAACAACTCCAGTTCTAGATACACGTAAAACAAGGGGCAATTGTGACGATATTCATGCCTCATTTGGACCTCCGTTGTAAGCCCAGAGTGTAGGGGTAGCGGGGGATTGGGGGGTCACCCCTTCGAAATTTGTGTATGTTAAACGCTATTTCGGAGCATCTGGAAAGAATTTCAGGGCACAAAAGTATGCTCGGAGCATAATCTGTTAATTTTCAGACTACAAGATGGCAAAATCTCCAGACTTCAAAAACTAGTAGCATGTGGCTACGGCTCGAAATATTTCAGCAGATGATTTCTTTCAACAATTAATTTTCGCAGGGCACTAAAACTCCGGTATGTCCGGACCCCTAGACACGCCTGAATTCACCACTGAATTCATATGCACACTCCCGTTACGCTATGTCGTACAATTGCAACGCTGTGTACATGTTTTTTTTTCATGCAAAAACGGCAACATCCTCGAAAGCTCCTTTTTTAAGAAAAGAGATTCCATGTCATGATTTTCGCGCAACTGGAAATTCCATTACGCACTTTATCAGTAAAAAGAGAGGATCCATAAAGTAAACCTCTCGGCATTAGAGCGGATCAGCTGACTCGAAGAATTTAATCTCAGTTGTTTATTGAAAGTTGTGTGTGGTGGGTAAAATAGTAAAGTTGGTTCTTAAACTCCTTATTATAGGCATCAAGTAATAACTAAATTTCAAAGATTGATTGATGGTGAAATCGATTGGAGAAGGTTAAACAACTTCATGAATTATTTATCATAATCCCATTTTAACCGGTTGTTAGGCTTTAATTTCTCGTGTCTGCAGGCACCTCATTTTGTGCACAACCCTAGCTCCAAATTTTAACGTGCGTGCGTCTGATAAAAAATTGTGCCTCGAAGAAACCTTACAGTTCCTAACGTCATCAAAACCATAATATCTCACACTTCGTGGCTCTGGGGGATATAATAAGTAAGTAAACAAATAAATAGAAAATAAAGAATGAATAATTTCAGTTTAAGATTGACAAATTTCAAATAAATTGAAATCCGAACGTATACTACCATTAACAGGGAATATAAGGAGATGATTTAGCTATTGTTCAATATAGTGGATTGTATGATTATCTATTTGATCTGATGCACGAAGAAACCACGTGGTCGTGCCGGAATTTTATAACATTTAAACCCACATTGGAATTTTGATTAGTCGCTGCTAATTTGTATCACAACGTTTCGACCAGTGAACTTACTGCTATTACTGAATTCGAAAGACCGATCGTCTGATAAATTTGAATGTTGCACATTCAAATTTATCAGACGATCGGTCTTTCGATGAATTATGCCCAGAAGTAACCTATCAATTCGGCAGATACTATTATAATTTCCGACCTTGTATCTTACTGATAAATAGTCATTCAAATGGTAATGAGATCATAACTCATCGTGATCTAGAGTTGAGAAATTTGTATCGCAAAGTGTGTGTAGAAATCAAGTTATTGACGGCGGACTTATTGATTTTTTAAACTCTAGGAGTATATTGTGATTTTTCAGGAAAATTTCAATGAATAATCAATGTTCACGAGGTTTCAGTTAATGAACGAGTCCAAAGTCGATTTCGTTACTAGTATCGCACCTGAACCTCTCCGAACAACGAGATGTTTCATATTCCTGCTGCACAACATGGCTGATATTAACAATCTCATATTCCATCATTTTTGTATTGGAATTTTTCGTCGACGATGGCCGCCGGGCGCGCCGAGGAGAATGCCGTCGTTATCCGGTTTGAAAAGGAAAATATGGAATTTTCTCACTGAAATACATTAACACTAACGGCGTGAATATTGACTGACAGTTTGAAGACACGGTAGTATTGTTACACGCGCTGCAATAATATATTTCCTGCGGTAAAATCTATTCTGCAAGGGAAAACATTCCGCGGTGGTTTTTATTTTGTTCTGCGATTCAAATATGCAATGCGACTAGGGGGCGATGCTAACCAGGTTACTGGGGAAATTCCCCAGTCCGATAATCTTCTTTGAAAGATGGAGATCATTAAATGTTGTCCATCTTTCAAAGCAGATTATCGGATTAAAAAAAATTCAAAATCATTACAGGAAGCAGGATTTGGGACAGTTAGTTGAGATTTTTCGGACACATGGAATAAAGATATCAAACCATTATAGGCCTAATAAACCGGGAGCTAGCGCAGGGGTGATCCAATTTGATTCTTTATTGAGTCTAGATCTCCAGAGTGGGGAATTTTCTCAGCAACCAATTCAATTCAATCTTATCGCATTGTATCGCAGAACAAAATTAAAAACAACTGCATAATGTTTTTTTATTCGTGCAGAACAGAATAAAATAAGTAGCAAAACATTTTTCATCTTTCAGAATAGATTTTACTGCTTAGAATATCATAACTAGCATAATAAATATGTGGTTATCATGATAAAATTTCCTTTAAAGTAGCAGAAGGGTTTTGACGCATTTGGCGTTCCATATAATTCAGAAATATTCAATTGTGGGATTCTCATCGTAAAATGAACGTACATATTGTATTTTATCTAAAGTGCGTCCGTGTCCCACCAGTTGAATTACATATACATGTATATTCAGACGAATCAAGCCTGATTAATACATCAGCATTTCGTTTTACTAACGATTCTAATTATCATATCATCCTTACTGCTGTACCTTAATGGAAACTGCCATCAAACGAATGTTTGAGAAAGCTTTGAAGACGGTCGGCTTGAAATGGAACATCTTCGAGATAAATGACGACCTGAAAACTAGCGATCTGAGATCTGTGGGTTTTAAAATGAAATTCGAATCGACCACTACATATGCGATGATTAAAGACGACGGGATCGGAGTTGGAACAGCGTAGGCCTATAACATTCAACTTCCTAAATGTAGCGAATTAACTGATCTTCAGAAAAAAACCAATATTTCAAGCGCAAGCAATTTGACATACATCGCACCTAACTGATAAAATGGTTAACCGACTGCTTTTGATATATTGACTCGTTCGACTGATCTAGGCGTTTACTTTCTTCATGGGTACTTTCTCTTAAATCATAACGAAGGAAGTTTATTTAGAAATTAACTCAGGAATTTGATATTCGAGAAAAACATGAATATAATTGACTATTTATTGTATTAACGCCGGTGTTCTTGGAGACAGAATTCAATATTGTTGTACTGGGTATATTAGCTGATATAGGTGTGGTAGATCTTCACGTCTCCGTGTTATCCCGTTGGATTTTCAGGACGGGGATGTGGGTCACCCCACACACTTTAATGTATCCTCCCCTAAAGAGGTTATATGCACATCATACGTCACTTGGTCTATTCTATTGACAGCCAATATGAAATTTGTGACTTTACTCGTCAAAATATCAATTGTGTTGACGCGGCCTAAATGACTCTATCAACACATGATTAAATCATTTGATAAAACATTTTTTTTAATGAACAGAGAACTTAATTATACTACAAAATTACTCTTTTGTATTATTCTATACCGAATTGGAATAAGATTTCGCCTAAACCTTATTAGCGTCAGACATTGTAAGACTGGCATAAGTGTAGAATCGAATTCGAAATAGAACAGATAATGTGATAAATATACTGTAGAATCTTGCACTAGTGGTAGGTGAGGACAGGATATTCTGTGACGAGTGAAAGTTTTCTCATTCACGAGGCTTTTCTCACGTACCACGAGTGGAAGATTTTATTTCTCCCCGACGTTAAGATTTGTTGACACTTATCATTTATACTATGACTTATCGATTTAAACCAGTGCAGTGGGTGAATACATATTTTCGCAATGAGTTTCTCCCACATTAAAAATGCCATATTTTGGGGGGGGGGGTGCGTACTTAGCGCAACAAACAAAATATTGAAAACAATGTCGATGTATAGTGTATAGCCGCTAAAGCTTCTAGCACGCAAATATAACTTTTTAGCATTGACCAATAAAATCATTATATTATCAAAGTATATAAAACCACTCGCTAAAAATGCTGTTGTTTGAAATAACACGCACCCACTTTATTGACATACAGTGCGTGTCAATCAACGGAAATTGTTTCATCTTATCGCATGGACGAATATTCGTCTGATTCGTTTGCCTTTTGGAGGACATACATATGCGACAGTTCTTCCCCTATGGCAAGGCGATGTTACCAGCCAGGTGTTTTTTCTTGAAGTTGGCACGCGATACGGATATTTTGGAATTCCGATTTGTTCAAGGCGTGAACGTTGGAAAACATTGAAATTGGAGTGGAAAGCGTATATGCAAAGTGCGGCAGTCAGTTCTTATCAAATCATTGACTTCGCGCCGAAAATCGAGGTAAAATCGATTACGAGCAGGCGTGGACCCAGGGGGCTCTTGTTGGATTCCTACAAGTCTGTAAAATTTGCAATGGTGCCCTCAGAGGGTGCCATGATTTTCGCCCGGTAAAAGAAAATAAAAACGTTATTTAGAAAAAATTAACAAACAGTATCGTAGCATCTTGTTGATTTCAATCAAGCGGCCCTTTTTTTTTACGAGAAACAATTTTGCCTGTGCCTTTTTATGACACTTGGTGCCATTCAAAACATACATGTCCCTCACAGATCGCCTTTGGATTCACTCTGACGAGAGGGCGCAGCAGCCATTGCAGTCTCGTGGCTTGGAGAAAGAATGAGATTTAATAAACGTCGATTTTCATTGCGATGTTACTTCATTTCCAGCTTCACGACTGCTGCTATAATAGCCTACGCGTAAGATTGCTATCCTTTTAGCGAGACAGTGCAAAAGGAACTCGGAACTACTCAGCCGTTCATTCAACGGGCGAAAATAAAATGCGGATGGTTTTTAGAGAAAAACGCCACGACGGGTAGGAAGCGGTTGTAAAACTGCTCGACGTCAATTAGGCTTGTTATCCGAGTACTACACAAATTGCAGTGGCTTGATTTACTCTCGTCGAACGATCTCCTAATGCATGCCGGATAGAATAGCAATTACTGTCACGTGATTACCAGAATCGTCGTCTCAATCGAAATGCTATAGGATCGGATAAACGCTGGTCTAAATTTACACTCCACCAGTGGTTTCATTTCTCCATTATATTACGAAATACTAACCACTGCAAATTATTGCGTGATTTGCCTCGCTCCACCGACAGGCGTCGTAAAAGTGCAAATTTATCGTGTGTACCGTGCACGCAGATTGGCTACAATGTTCACAAGATTCTTCAAAATGGCGCTGCCCATGAATGCTTACGTAACGCATGCCCTGATTGGCGGGATGCTTTAACGATCATTGAAAGCCATACTTGGAAATCACGACCAAAGTAAGCAGCGGTTAGTTCGTTCAATACGATGTAGAGCCGAATGAAACGCTGCAAAGGGAGCATAGTTTAAAGCTGCTAGCAAAAGATACAAGAATAGAAGTAAGCAATGGAGTTCCCGTAAATCCAATAAATGGCATGCATAAAAGTAGGTCTTTTACTTAAAACAGGTTATTGATTTCAATGAACTTTACTCAAATATTTCATCGACCTACATTCAACAGACGACTCACCAATAAATAGTGGGATATTTTAAAAGCACACGAACACAAGACCTCGTCATGTGCTTCTCTCACGGCTGATTGCACAGAAATTAGAGAATAAAATTCATCGAACTATAGAAGAAATAATGTACCAAAGACCTACTTCACAGTCTTGCCGTGGAATCCTTGATCGTCACTGAGCATTTCAGGGAGCCCGTTTTAACATTATTAGGCTTGTCACAATTTAATTCAATTTCAATTTATTGCAGCCATATAAAACCTCTTTACATAGGTAATAATAGCAATGAATGAATACAAATTGATTATTACGCGAGGAGGCGAGTTGAATATACCTGAATGGAATTTACAAGAGATACATATTTAATTGTATTTAGCAGGTCAGAGCCCTTGAGGGCAAAAAGGAACATATTTTTGGTGACGAAGAAGCATACTTCGATTATAACCGTTACATAGACGATGAAGTATCGCTGATTTAAGATTCCTATGGATCCCTGACGAACTATCCCCGATCTCTACCTGGGAGATTCATGGAGATTTGAATCACGCGCTCTAGTTTCACTAGAGTGAATGATGATTGTATTCTAATTCAAGCCCAATTGGATGCTGTGCTATTGTGGCTTAACTGCAGTCGATGTCAGATTTGAATAAAAGCAATTTAATTCAAAGTAATCAATTGAATGAAGAAGTTCATCTTGTCGAGTCATTAGAATCTTTATATTGTTCTATTTGAATCTGAAATTCGGCGCATACCATTAATAAAAAAGAGATTTATTGGGCTACAAGTAATTTTCAAAAAACCATTTAATGGAATACATCGACACCACATTCACCATCCAAATATCTGATATTTATGGATGATATTGGTAAAGAGACGATTGAATTACTTTTAAAGCGAGCAGGCAAATGGACCAACTATATCAAATAGATTTTTCTATATTGGCACGATTGTCAATATAACTCTATATTGGGAGTTTAAAGGGGCAATACGCTTCAAGATGTCTTCGACATAATATTTTGATAAGAAGAAATGTATATTGACCGAGTCTTTTCATTTGATGAGATCGCGTATATTTCTTTCGCAACACCAGACGATTGGCAATCTGCCAAACAAATCTATTTGACGAAATCCGTGAACAAGTATCGATTCAATAAATCATCTGCGATATCTGTTGAATTGATCTTGTCGATACATGATTGATTGATTGATTTGTTGTCGTCATCAAATAATAAATCGACAAGGCGCAATATATTGATGACGTCACATTCGTCTGAATTTGGTGACTTCGATCTAGTCATAAGTTCAAAACTGCTAAATAATCAGATAAACGTCAATTTCTGACCTCATGTATTCGGGCACACGTGATGATTCTTAATCAATGAAAGCAGACACACAATATTTTTACCCATAAATATATTGCTTATAAAATTAATAGGTTAGAAAATATACGTTCTGAGATTGATAGCTTGAAGGCTTTCATAAGTGAAAATCTGTAGTCGCATTTAAACTGTGAAAATGTGATAAAAGTCAATAAAACAAGTTACTAACGAAAAAAGTAATCAGAAATCTATGTGAGGTTTGTCGTAAAACAGGTACTGCCATGAAAGACTATTGAGAGCGGAATTGTTGTAAATAATTTCCCTTCAAAACATTCTCTGGGTGAAGTTGTGGAACAACTATTAAAAATCCCACAATGTAAATTTGGTTAAGATATTTCTTCTTTATTCATCGTAACTTTTCGGCAGGACTCACTGCCATCATTCTGGTGGAATGAGAAAAATTATAAGATAAAATTTCAACATCGTAAGTTGAAGTTGAAAAAAACAAGGAAATATTTTTACCAAATTTGAATAATCTGATAGCTCACGGATTTATTGTGATCATCCACCTATAATTGTGGAATAACGTTTAACTCCTTACACCAATGAAAATATGGAAAGTTATTGACTAGGAGTTTCTTATCACGAAAATCGTACTCAATTTCTCACTCCCAAGACACACAGTCGTAAAGGTTGCCTAGAAGTGTACCCGGCTACGAGACATTCTTCAATTAACCGACGTGGAAACGGATATGTCCTGATCTTGTTACTGCGTGGTTCGAAACTTTTCTTTTCTGATTCTGCCATCGGCTACAAATTTCGCCGATCATTAAACCACAACAACTGCAGTGACAAGTTTCGTTAAAAAATGACCACGATGTTAAGAAAAACCGAATGTCATCTATAAACATTAACTCTATGCATGCAGCGCTTTTTGCTCTCGGACGAGATTAGTATTTTGTGGTTAGTATTTTTACGTTTATTCTATTACTTTTTAGTAGGAATATAAAAAACACATTTATAAAGCTAAGGCATTGAGGTATTGAAAAAAATTGAGTGTGGCAACTACCAAATCTAATCATCAAATATAATTTATATATCAAGTTTAAAAAACTGGCTTTGAGAACGAGTTTTGATTGTACAGTAGACTTCGCCTACCTCGGATCCGGCTACGTCGGAAATCCGCTCACCTCAGACAAAAGAAAACATTATTTTCAAATCCAATAAATTTTCAAAGAAAAAACATCCTGAGATCGGATCCGGTCATCTCGGAATTCTGGCTACGTCGGATCGTTTGACTTTTCACAATCGTCACTTCTGGCTCTTAACTCGAAAAATCTTAACGAGGTCCCGAGCATGTTTCAGTATTTCACCGCCAAACTATAAATACCGCGAAATCAGATCGACCAAATTCAATTCAATGCACGAATTTCCCTCAAATTTAGTGAAAACATTGATTTAATTATCACTAATTTTATAAACATAATTATAAAAACAATGTAGATGTCACCTGTGAGCAATAAGAACTATATATTATATATCAACTCTGTAGGAAGAAAATTGTTTGCTGATTTCTTTAAGCCCGATGGCTCCATGCTCTCCTCGGACGAAATTTTCCAGTCCCCAGGAATCCGAATTAGGCATAGTCCACTGTATTTTGTTTTCACAATCAAATTTATATGCACATGCCACCGCAGTAACAAGGCTATAAAGGTGACATTTTGCGTCAGAATCTACAGAAGATAATCGAGACATCCATTTTCGTCTGTAGCCGGAATCGATCCGTCACGCAAAAAAAACTCCAAAAATCTCGGACGGCCATTCGAGTTCCAGTAAATTATTCATCGCAGGTAATAATGCGTGTCGAGTTAACCGGTAGAACTGCTGACGTCAGAGTAAAGAGGCGTCTCGTGTTTCGGGGGAAACATCGCTAGTTGAAACCAATTTTTCTATTAGCTCGTAGACGGGGAATATCAAACTCAATATCGCATTTACTGAGTTCCAATAATCATTTCTTATCTCCGATTGCTAAAATGAGAGACGTTTTCGATTTAGCCCGACCGTCTGTGGACAGGCAGATAATCGACTTATGAAAGCCAATATATGTTTTGATATTTAAAAAACGGATATTTCCACTATAGGCAAGTGACCAAGACCAAGAAACTTTAATTTGTAGCACCCAGATTTGTTTCGTACGGATTTCTGATAGATAGCGATGAGGGGTTTCTAATCTCCAAAAGTGGTGTTGTTTCAAATCACTTTCGATGCATTTTAATGTATTTCGTCGTACAATCATATATATCCAATTTGCAAATAAGTAGATCAACACAGTGCCCATAGCTGTTGCCTAAGGTATTCTTGGACAAACCGAGACGTGTTCGAGAAATCTGATTCGGTACCATAAACCGATTGCCGTAGACTGCCGTCGAAGGTGTCATCACGGATTTCAGATATGACGCGTTTGATGCATTAGGGAATACGGTGTTAAGTAATGCGATAGTAATATCGGAAAACATATATAGAAACGTACGGTTCTTAATTCAATATCAGTTGTCGCGGAGCAGCGAGTGGAAAAAAGATTAGTTAGACAGTCGAAAATGTGAAACCGGATAATGAATACATCTCGCTTGGATTTCGGCCAAAAAACCTGACCGCTGGAAAATCTTAAGGTCGTATTCATGAAGAGGTTTTATGGGGAAAAACTGGTTTTAAAAAAATAAAACCCATCTGTGTTACTATTCTCTTGTTCAGGTTAAAGCGTGATAAAATCTGTTAAAACAGAAACTAGTTTTTAAAACTAAAATTAGTTTTATGTGAAACCTCTTTATAAACACAGCCCTTAAAGTATACTGTTCAAATGCAATTCAAACAGTTTGGAGACTTTTTTCACATTATATTTTGTAACTGTAATTCATGGTGACAAAAATATGGTTGAAATCAAAATTAGAAGGACTGTACAGAGTGAGTGACCTCTCTTTAAAAAGGTATGAATTTACATATCACAGACCTCCCAGACACAGACCTCTCGTCCCGGTGAATTTTCTGAAAAACTTTCAATTTTCCATGAAATGTGACATCAAAAGCGCGATTTAATTTTCTTTTGGTTAAAATTATAGGAAAAAGGATTTTTTTATGATATATAGGATATTTTAGGATTCCTATATGAAAATAGGAAATATAGGAGCGGCTGGGAGGTCTAAATCATATACATGTATTCAAATAATGAATTCGAATAATAAATTAACACCTGCAAAAACATGGATATCATTCAACGAAACTGAATTGGTGCATCGTGGTGGCATCGTGGATTCAGACCCAGAACTGAGCAATTCACCATCCTGCTACGATGTAGAAATACTAGATAGAACATTTTCATACACGAACAATATCGCTTCATTCGGTGAAATATTGACACTGTCGGGGAACGTGAACTAATACACTGTCGGTATGGGAAAGTCTATCAATTCACCGCCGGGCCTAACGTCAACAAATAACGCCAAAATCATCAACGTCAAATCGTCTCAATCTAGTGTTTGCTCAACGCTAGCGGTGCGTGAAACCGTCTCTTCCGTAGCCGCCATTGAAAATTTCCTTCGGAACGACGTCGGTCGGCAAAATAACAACGTAAGCGTTTTTATGCCAGTGGCTTGAAAGCGACGCGAAATAGCGTTGTGTGTATTGACGGCGGTAACGTCAGAAAATCTAATCAAACGTTGAATTAAGCGTTGATTGCGGTAACGTCAGGAAATAACCGCATTCAGCGTTAAATTGTATTGACACGTTGCAACGTCTACGCCGGTTGCGTTGGGTAACGTAAAGAAATGCTTACTTACGTTTATTTGGCGGTAATGATTACGTTCGATTTCCTGGCCGCGGCGCCGTAACGTTTTATTTATATACGTTTTATACAAAACGAACGAAAATCTATTACGGAACGCATCGGTTTGTCAAAATATTGACTGAGATACATGCTGTAGCCGTTTTTTCCTACACGCTTCGTGTAGTAGAATTTGCGATTAGTAGATAAATAGAAAGATTCCACATGAAAAAAAAAACTCAATGACGCAGTCTTTCCTTCGGTAATTACTCAGTGACCTGTTTAGCCTTTGCTTCATAAAACAGAAGATGAGTAAATGCGTTTGCTTATCAACGTTTTTGCAACGGCGGTGCTTCCCTCCGGTTATCACGCGTTGCTTGTTAGCTTACCAGCCAGTGGCGCCACACTAGGAATAGATGTAACCAGCCAATCGGAGCAGAGTAAACAACTCCCTATCATTTCCGTATCTCTTCTTGTTCATGTTATTTCGATATTGCAAAAAAGAGATTCGAACCCGGCTTGCAATGACAGTAGCATAGTTAATCTGTCTAATTTTCTACTGTTAGTAGATATTCTGTAAGGATTAGCCTAAGGGGGATTACAATTTTTCAGATTTTTGAGATCGTGGGCTGTTTGTTCTCATTCACTTTGCAGAATCTTCACATGACTCGTACCTATGATACATACCGTAAAATAAGATTTCAACAATCGGAATCTTTCGAAAGTACACGAACGATCCACAAATTCCAATTAATGCCATAAAATACCAAAATCGCTATAACACCTTGAACACGATCCAGATGATCAAATGCATAGTTAGAATGTGAATAAATCGTATCGTATCGTATCGTTTATTACGGTTTTTTTGTGAGGCTTTTACGCCTATATATAACCGTCTCAGTATTTCACATGTTCAGGTTGCTAGACATTGACCAACATTGTAATATA
>JAYMFW010060992.1:0-10937 GCA_036785005.1 Tubulanus punctatus | reverse complement strand
TTAGGCAAGTGGCGCGTCCTGACGATTAGGAAACCAACAACGGGGCTTCGTCCGAACCCCTCTCGAAACAACCCCCCCCCCCCCCTGCGTACGGGCCTGGCGTTGACCGAGGTCTCGAGCTGGTTAACTATGCTCTAACCGAACAAGGTTACAATTTGGCGGTAAATCTTTATCTTTCCAGCGAAGGTGGGACTTTTTCGGTAGGCAGCTGCCAAAGTTGGCTAATGTTTTCTGTCATCTATTCTGTGCCCCCCAAATCCAGCGAAATTGGAGAGAAAAATTTCCGAACGAATTTAGATGGATAACGTATATCTTGTGGACCCTTCTTCGCTCTTTATTCTGGTAGTCGGGGTTATTATTTGAATGAGCTATAATTCAACCCTACACTCCGACCCCCGCAGTAGTTTCATTTCTCCACTATATCACGAAATACTAATTAGGCCGCGGTAACACGCGCATGCTGCTCCGCGTTAGCGCGTCGAATGGATGGAACTATAATTGGCAAAATAAAATACTGGTTACACATACGCAGCAGTTAGATTTTGCTGCGTGCGGTACATTGACGCACCGCATCGGGGTGAAACGTGTTCCCTTCCTGTGCAGTGCGTCATGCAGCAAAACCAATATTTTGAATGTCATATCTATGATGTTTGATATGGCTCAAAAGCTCGCAGTCTTAGGATAATAGATATCAGGGGTGGATCCAGGCCCCTCCCCCTAAGATTTGCACGCATGGGTTGTCCTCAGCTTGAAATTTTCTCGCTAATTTTACCACAAAATATTTCTAGCCACGCTTCGCTTGGCGAGATATCTACATTGCACCCACCCTAGAAGAATATTTCAACTACCTCAAAACATTTTCGTCTCCCTCCACTCAGCAAAAATCTAAGTTTGCGCACCTCCTCCTGACATTAAATCATGGATCCGCCCCTGAGTATGTCCAATAAAACTTGATATATAACAGAAGAACATATGTTTTAGGCCCACAAATATTTTACTTTGTTGACGTCAAAAGATTCTACTGCAACGTATAAGGGTGTAACTACAAATTATACTGCACTGAAAAATTTTGTTATATATTGGAAGCCGTAGGCCCTAAATGGAAATCACGGCCAAGGTAATTAAGCATACCAGCAAAACGGCTCGATACTAGTAGAGCCGTAAATCAACAAGCGTAAATTCTTTTAACCCACTCTCAGTTAACTTACTTACCCACAATCAATTATTTCGTCAGAGTGGTTTTACCCAATACAACCTTCTTGCAATAAATACGCATTCACAATTTGGTTTAAATGTAGGCCCACCCGAGTAAAGTTTAGAATCAACCCTGTCAACTGGATTTAAGGTACAACACTTAAATGGGGATAGTCTCCAATATCAAATGCGTTTGTACCTTTTAAAAAGATATTTACGTACCTGACATTCTTGAGCGATCGAAAACGATTGACACCATTGCTCAGGTGGATAATGACACGGCACCGATTGAGATGATCGGACAACCACCAGACAACAGACAAACGACAACAAAATAACTACCTTCATCGTGGCTGATTTCGTCTCGAGGAGTGAAACGAAAAAAGAAATTGATATCACATATCACGGGTTTCAGATGTCGGTGGCGCGTGACTTATTGATAATAAAGGTCGAATATTTTGTTCGAGTCGAACTAATCATTGTAGGCCGTCTGAAGGCGGACGTTTACCTTTCATACTTGAAAATAAAGCAGGTCGTTGATATGACAAAAGTGACAAAGGTCGCAAAAACAAAGAATAATGACTTGAATTTTTTTACTTTCTTAAGCAACACTAGAATTCAACAAGAACGCTTCTATCTGGTGAATGAAAGACATTATCATCCAAGTTGATTTGATGAAAATTCCCCACAATGAACGATGGACCATAATATTTCCACTATATATCTGATGCTGACTTGATTGATGCACTGACAGAAAATAATCCTTTTCGAAGCACTCTTCGTCATTTTGGGAGTTGAATATATCAAGACCTATGGGCGGGGACCCATGTTTTATAAAGTAGGTGAAATGACGAAAGAGATAATTTGACAGTGACATTTTCCATTCAGAGAATGTATCGATATAGACTATATTTCCTAAATTTTCCGCTCTCAATCAATACTGGAATCGTTACTTCTATAACAACTAGCTGTTGACCAACTATAGCATCTCACACCTCAGTGAATCTATTCATGCGCTCCAGTAAACTGACATTCATAGTTTCCACCACAACAGCTGGTCGGCCATAGTTATCAAAATGACAAAAGTAAAATCCTAGTGGCAACAATTCTATTACACGGTGAAAAGTAGCAAAGGCGTTCCGTCATCTATTCTTATCAATCGACGCATTCGTTATGAATGCGTTTCCATTAGAAATGCCAAAGCACCAGCCAACCAGACAACTCAGCCAACCAAAGCAAACAATCATTTTGGAATGATCATACAACCAATCAGCGTGTGTGAATTAGAGTCGGCAAGTCAATGCGTGAGACGTCTATATGGTCAAACTTGTGAAAATACGCATTTGTTAACATTAGGAACGTGCCACATTTGATGTCCGATTTGGGTCGGGGTTACAAGACAATCAATTGATCAAACACACACTATAACTACGTTTATTGTTTACTCAATTCAATTTTTCAAGACTTATTGAACATTCATAATTATTGTTATTACAAATTTGAGAATTCACGTCTTCCACGTTCGGCAATCATCGGAAACTTTCGGCGTAGGTAGGATTAAATACAGGGCTGGCGTGTACAGCATAAAATTTGACAGAGTGGAAGACACCAGAATTATTCCAAGGTTTTAGAGTCGTTATTACTACGCAACATAGCTGAGAAATAAAGCCACTGCGGATGAAGCATATTTTTGGCAGACTTTTCCCTCGCAGGTTCTGATACATAGATCTCGTATGAAAATAGAACCCACTGGAAGCGTGTGCAGCCATCCATCTACTATCCATCCATCTTAACTTGAGAGATAGTCATCTTTCGAAATTTGTTTTGTAACAGTTCTTGTAATTCAAGAGTACAATATGGACTTTTCAGACTTCATTTTTTTAAACTGACCCACAACTGCGTTTGAATCGAAATATATCTAATGCTCAAAATTTACAGATCGTTAATTCTCCTTGTGGTACTGCTTTGACAACAATGGTCGACGCACAGGCTGCGGTCAAATCTAACTTGCTTGAATTTTCCTTTTTAAGTGAGTGAACAAACCGTTAAATCACTAATCGATACAATAACTATACACGCGTATCATCAAAATCTGTCACATTCAACTTCTCCTAGACTAAAACAAGGCAGTTCGAAACTAATGCAAACGTTTGACATTAAAGACAGTAGCTCTACGGTAAGCAATCATTTCTGCAAATTTTTTACGCTTAGTGTTTTCTGACGCCCTAAAAAGCTGTGTGAGCTCATGGGAAATACATCATCAAAACATTTGTGCCATATTTTTCATTCACTTGATATTCATACCTTCTTTAAAAATAATCATTACTAAAAGGTAGTTTTAAGAAATTGCACATACCAAAGGACCAAAGGGTTAGAAACGGCTTATATTCCTACGAGTTTAAAATCTCGCAGTATAGTTTTGTGCGACTTTAAAATCGTCCGTACTTCCATGTGATGACATATTATATGATTCATACGACATCTTTAAGGCTTCAATCAACAACTTTTTAAGATTATTTTTCTTGATGTAATCTGTTCATCTAGGGATATTTGCTGGAAGGTCACGATTACTTTCGTTTCGAAAATGTTTCATTTTGGCTGAAATTTTTCATTTCAACATATCATATTCTAACCTTCCACTACGGGTTGATCCACCTGAACTCTGTGCAGGTTTCAGCAAGTCCCTATTCATTTGATATTTATGTATATTAAACTCCTTTTTGCACAAATATTATTCCTATGAAAATATATTCTTACTAGACATGTATATAAACAATTTCGATATAAAATAACATTCGTCACATTTGAAGTACATTTCCAATGCATTTGTGACATTTTCCCTTGATAGTGTGATATTTTTGCCTGTGACATTTTTACCGTAATTGTAATTTATTTTGCCAATAGAATTATACATGATATTATCAATGATTAAAACATACAGGGCAAAGACGCCAGGATAAAGCCGAAACGACTGCAAACCCTAAAAGGATTCATGGACCCTTTAAATAAACTTGTTTGCGCTTAGTACCTGACCGCCTGCAAGGAGAAGTTATGTGGGAATCATTAGATATTGGTAGATAAATATCCTGTCAATAGAGTTGAACAAACAGAACTGAATAATTGGTAAACCAGGCAGTTGAATAGTTGGATAAATCTCATTTTAAAAATTGATCTCGTTTCAAGATTGATGTTAAATCAAATTAAGACTGAGATTATAGAAGTAATTGACAAAGTTCCATAGGACAATTCGTTATCAATTAAATCCTTCAAATGGACGACGATCATCAAAAGATAATTTTTGCTCGATATGTTCAGCATAATTTTGTCATTTCAAAAAAAAAACATAGTTTCAATTAATTTACTAAACTATTTCTCTAAAAAAAGTCATTACGCTAGGTTCTATGGGCTGCGCCATCTTTGCCATTATAGTCCGGCAGCCCAGAAACATTTGTTCCAGAAACATCTCGAGTACAAAAGGTTTGAGGCCTGGAATATATGCATCTATGATAGGAGACCCCAAAAAGTCAATTCTTAAGTTCTTTAATTCTGCATAGTAACCAGGGGGCGCCACTAAAGACCCTTTAAATGTGAATCTTAATTCGCAATTTGAGTGCATCTTTCAAACTTGTCTTAGAATGTTCTCTATATGAGTGGAAATCAGAATTCCCAACTCTTAAGTTTTCAATTTGTGTATTAGGTAGCTTAAGAACGACTTAATTAACGCTAATTAGCATTTTTAATTCACAATTTGAGTACATCTATGAAACATATGGCAATGTATTCGTTAGGTCATCCTAAATCAAGATCAGTCATTCTTAAGTATCGATTTCATGATTGTATTAACCCACATAAGAACGCAAAATGTACTCATTGACAAGGTGAGGAAAGGTGAGTGCTCATTCACAATTTGAGTGCATCTTTCACAATGAATTTGAGTACATCTTTCAAATTGGTCACAAATTGTTCAGTAGATCATCGTGAATCAAGAACAGCAATTCTTAAGTGTCCATTTCATGCATCAATCCGCTTAAGAATGCAAAATGTACTCTTTGAGTAGATTTTTTCAATATTTTGCACGGAGGGATAAAAATCAGAGTCAGTAAAGCATATTCGTCTAGTCAGGATGCGCAATTTGAGTACATCTTTCAAACATCTTTTCAACTGCAAACATGTAGTTCCTGGTATTGGTGTTTAGTCGGTCACTGGAAGTAAAAAACAGTTCAAGTCCTGGACAGGTTTGGTCACTGTTTAAGCTACAGCACATTGGTAAAAGTTGAAACTGCCACAGCTGAATCCATTCAAGAACAGAAGCTTGCTTGTCCAAAAGGTACAGTCGTAGGTAAACCAGTCGTATTAGCCTTCGACAATTTCGATGAGATGACTCAAACTCTGTCTGGAGCCAATTCGCTGCATTATACCACCAAAATGGGCTTAATTTAACCTTCGCACCGCAACACATTCCAGTAAAGATAACACTCTCAAACTTGTGGATGATACATTCATTTGGAGCATACTACTTGAAGTTAGAAAACTTTTTTCCAAAAAGAAATGATGTCTTTCAACTTCGTCAAGAGGGTCCAGAGCGGCCATGTTTGACAGGTGGTTGAGCTGAAATGATGGATAATCAATTAGATTAAATTAACACCTATTTTTTCAATGTTTTAATGATGCTATCACCTGGCCTGAGTCCAGCGTCCGTGATTTTGGTGCAGCCATTGTCATGGCCACCAGAACATCTCATTTGAAGACGATTAAAAGTCATTCAAACGTTGAATAAAATATCCATTGGATTTTAAAAGTAAATACATCAATGGAATTTACATAACTTACTTTGTTTATGACATAAGGTTGAGAGTGTTATGTTTACTGGAAAGTGTTGTGGTTCGAATGTTCAATTAAGCCCCAAAATGTGCCAGCACCTGGAACCTGAAGCATCTGCTTTCGAGGCAGTTTCAACCTCATCTAGTGCTCGGCAAGTAAAGGCAGACAAAATGAAGAGAACCCTTGAGAGTACAGATACTGCACTTCAGCCATATAGAAAAATGACGAAGTCAGTTACCAAAACACTGCAGTCTACATCCTTCCAGATGTCTGCAACAAGGCTTGCCACCTCGACCTCGTGTGGATGATGAGCCATGCCATTGGCAATGATGATTGCCTATGGGGGTTGGGTTTAATGCAAGTATTTGCAGTGACCACCTTCCAAAACAGGAGGTTCGATATATGCTAAACTTACGCCAGCCTATCATCACGCAGAGGTGTGCTAATGAGACAGGACTGAAATACGGAATAGTCAGTAATGATCTGGGGGCAGCCAAGCCGGCACTTCAAATACAAGTGACTGAGAAACCGAAATTTGATAAAAATTTTCATAATGTTAGGCCCGTTCCACATCGAAGTGGCTTTCTTCAAGGCTATTGGGAAACCACTGTCCAACTCTGGAGGATCAGAAATACTGACTGAATCTGAGGTTCTTGCAAACAGATCCTTAAACGGATTTTTGACGGGGAAACATTTCAACAGGTGCAAGAGATTGCACCCCATTCTAGCCCCATTCTAGCTACGCTTCTCATTCTTCTTAGACTCTTACCCACACAGAGAAGAAATAGAAGCATTAATAAGCAGCAAACAACTGACCATGGGGGTGCAGCTTCAGTCTGAGATCTGGGGGCCATGGTGTAACCACCCAGGTTTTGAGAATGTATATCGATTACATTCATGAATACCACGAGCTCGAACGGGTGATTCGAAAGAATGATATCGATCTCTATATATACTCACTGACCGGACTCATTGAACTTTTCTTTGCTACAAACCACGTAAGTTACAGTCGGTAGCTGACTAAGTTCCAACTAGATTTGATGAACATGGAAGACAGCTATCCTGGCCTAAGTCAAATACTTGAAGCAGGCGTTTTTACTGTCCGACGAACAAAACATCCATTCAGTAGATGGTCGGTCGACTTGACTCTAGAACAGACGATTAACGCGGATGCAGCGTCGAGACGAACTGGAATGCCTTCTTCAACGAATAATTACGCAGCACGACTTCGCTGGATGCTTACGAAATCCACTGCACGAAATGGCTGGGCTGATAGACAAAGAAGACACAACCGCTGAACTGAGATCTGTACGAATAAGACGTGACGATGTGAAAGATGTGAAAACCGTAATGAAACTAATTCAGGACAGTTGCAATCCGTTTCGGAATGAAACAGATGCAGATGGATGGATGTCGTACATCCTGCATGGATGTTGTATAATAATATAATGTGCCAGAAATAGATGAACACCGGATAAGAAAGTGGCCGTTCGGAGGTGTACTCGTGATTTGATGGGCCGTCTAGTAATCCTTGCATCAAGGCGTGATGTTGACACGAGCATATCTTCCAATATCCCCTTACATATAAAAGTAAGTTGCTTAACTTACCGGAGAGCAAGGAGAGACGGACCTCAACAGATCAATGCATACGTAGTAGACGGACAATATCTTCTGCACACCCTATACTTCCAAACTTACCACCCACATATGGAGGTCTAGTGACTAGTATACTCTACCAAGTATAGTCATTGTCCAAAGTCCGGGTACACGTAGCCTGTGACGTTTACCCACAACGAAGGATGCAGAAAGAGCCAGACGGGAACAACAGCCGAGGACAGCATATCCTACATTATAAGTGGTCCATCAACGTAACCGAAGGGAGGTCAGGCGAGATACCGTAGACATGCTCAGTAACAACCATGAAGAAGCGGGTACCAATATCTGCATACATGCAAAGGCAGCAGACACCTTGAATGGAAACGTAGTAATACGCGCCTCAGACACGGACATAGCTGATATTCTGCTGTATCATTGTGAGAAATTGATTGATTGATTGATTGATTGATTGATTGATTAATTTATTCGATGATTATCATATAGTTTACATAAGTTTTAGTGCAATTGGATGAAATAATGACAATCATCAGGACTTCGGGAATCCTAAGATTATCGAGCCGAAGCCCTGGTGGTCGGTACAGCAATATCCAAGTCACTGGAACCACAACTGTGCAGTTCCCTCCCTGCCTTCCTTGTCTTTACCGGCTTTGATTACACCGCAGCATTTGTAAGAAAGGGTAAGGTTCAGCCCTTTAATAAGCTGGAAAAAATCCCGATGTACAGCAAGCTTTCAAAGTTTTCAAAACAGATGAACGGCCAAGCGAGAAATGCAAGGAAACACTCTTGAAATTCACTGTCAAAATGTATGGAGTTTAAGAAAGGTGTAAGATAACGTTAAACGCCTACAGGTGCAAGACCTTTGAAATAATTTACAAACCCAAGTTAAGGGTAAGAACCCACTTGAAAAGCTGAAGGGCTGATGCCAGTGGTATTCCTCCATGCGAAAGAGCGTGTATCGTTTGTTTCAAGAATGTGGGCCAATGCTGACCAGTCAATCATCCAGCAACACCCTTCAGAGGATGAGGGTGGGAACAAGTGGAAGATCAATATAAACCCATCTGGTTTGAGGGAGACCAACTTCCGAAGTCGCTCGTTCCAGGTGAAGAAGAATCAGCTGATGATGACGAGGTCCTAGAGCAGTCATCTCCTGATGAAGAGGACGTTGAAGGAGACGGTGATGATGGTGCTGATGTGTAGGTTTACAATCGACCAAACCTGTTCAGACGATTATATTCAGTCCATAGCCAAAGCATCCCCACAGGGAATTTGTCGGCAGAGATCACATATTTTTGTAAGTTTAAGCAAAATATGTTAGGAATACAATTATGTGGATGTTTGAGATAAATTCAATAATTTTTCGTCGATATAGTTAGTTATTTTTCGCATACATTAAAATTTGTTTGATTTTAGTTCGGGGAAATTAGTTAAAACAAGTTGAATAGTTTATAAGCGATAGGCCTGCGATAAAACAGCAATACCGTATCGCTTAATAGAGTTAGCCATTAGGTATTAATTTTGTTAAATCAAAAATAGATTTTTGTTCCGAGATTTTAGATTTAATTGTTGATAGGTGGTAGAGCCAGGACGCCAATTTACTACACGACTTACCATATATGATCTGATTTTGAAGCATAATTCATGCATACTAAGTACGTTTTTGTGTAGTTTATAAAAAATAGAACAATAATTTCTGAAAATCGAACGCCCTACCTCCCATCTAGGTTGATGGATGCACGTATTAACCAACTGTTTTGCAGCTTGTTGCCAACTGAGTTCTATGCATCATAAAGTGTAATTTTCAAATGTGGAGGTTTTGGTCAAAATTTTTAGGGGCAATGTACACTTAGCGCTTCGCCCAAGCGCGACAAAAGCTCTAATCCTCGTGCTTTGTTCTATCGATATAACATCACACCGCCACAATCCACCAATAGATAAAAGCAACAAATGAAACCGCATCCTTTTTGGAAAAAGTCGATACGATAGTAGAGCGGAATGAAACGCTGCATCGAAGGGAGCGTAGTTAAGATACACCTTCTGAAATATTTAATATATGTCAAGTCCTAGAGAATGAATTGTCCACATTATCATAGAATATAATCTAGATTTGCTGAAATACGATTTATCCACAAATGTGTGCACTACACAAAAGCCCTAAGTTGGGAAAAATCATGTCTTTACCACAAATTATTAACCGACCCTAAACTATTCAATGCAATCAGCAAATTCATATCTGAAGGATTTTACATCCTTCACAACTATAATGAATGAATGTAATCTCGAAATAGGTGCTCAATGATACTGTTGATTATTGTTGTTCACCGTTTATGAAGCCAAACGCACACAGACAACATTTTCCGAAAACATTTGTTGGCAACAATGTTTTTCAGAAAAGTCGGCTGTGTGCGCTGATGCTAAACAAAGATTTTTTGTTTGAAACAATTGTTGGTGACATTAAGCAGTCTCTGATATTCCCAACAATTTTTAAAAACATGCTTACTAAAAACAATTTATTCCGATCAATTGGTTGTGTGCGGTTGCTAAAATCAATTTACCAGTGCATTAATCCAATCAGAGAACGCTAGAGAATCACGTGATAAAAAATTTGCAATTTTTTCTTTTCATGGAGGCGGCAGTGACGCTATTGTGTGACAATTTAGTTATTCGTCTTTGTCACTAGATGGCTCAAGTGTAAATTCACGTAAAGAAGAAGTCGAAGGTTATATCTATCTCGGAGTTAAATTCAAATGGAATGGCAGCTTTGCTAAGGCAAAAAAGTAACTTTACGATAAAGCAATGAGGGCGATGTTTTCAATCATCCAAAAAGGCAGGCGTTTAAAACTTCCGATGTTATGTTCAAATTATTTGACATGTGTGTTGCTCCTATTGCAATGTACGGATGCGAGATCTGGGGATATGAAAATCTTGATTTAATAGAAAATATTCACTGTTTCTTCTATAAGGTTCTAATGAAAGTGACAAAATACTCTCGGAATTTACAAGTTTTATTAGAGTTAGGACGTTATCCTTTATATAGACGTTAGGCGTAGGATGATTAATTTTTGGGCAAAAACATTATCCGGAAAACAAACTAAACTTAATTCAATCCTATATGAAATTTCTTTCAATCTGTATTTAAACGATAGATATAAGAGCCCCTGGCTGTTATGCATTAAGAAAACTTTTGATGACTGTGGCTTATCCCATATTTGGACAAGGCAATTTATGACAAATAGTAGATCCTTTTCAAAACGAATAAAACAGATTTTCCGTGACCAGCACCTTCAGGAAACCTTTTCTATAATCGA
>JAYMFW010060216.1:0-10956 GCA_036785005.1 Tubulanus punctatus | reverse complement strand
CGGACAGACGCACGGACGACGGACGAAAACCGAACGCAATAGCCCGCTGGGACTAAAGTCCCAAGTGGGCTAAAAATGGAATCATCAGATATAATTCTATGCCCTGGATAGAATGGACGTTGACAGGAATATACCTTTTGAAAATTAATAGAATAGAAGTTCACAGGAATATACCAATTGGAAATTGATAGATTGGACATTGACAGGAATATACCCTTTGAAAAGTGATAGAATGGATGTTGACAGGAATATACCCTTTGGAAATTAATAGAATAGATGTTGACAGGCATATACCCTATGGAAATTGATAAAATGGACGTTGACAGGAATATATCCTATTTTGGAAATTGATAGAATTGACGTTGACAGTAAAATACCCTTTGGAAATCAATAGAATGAGCGTTGACAGGAATATACTCTTTGGACGTTGATACAATGGACATACCTGCACACTATCACCATCTCGACATACATGAGGTGGTTGTACAATGCTCAAATCTATTCCGACGACCATATGTTTATCGACATACTGCGTAGATCCAATTCCACCGGATGCACCATGTACGTGATGTTGATGCGGTTCAGTTATGATTGGTTTACGGCATCTTAACAATGTAAACGTAACATCACCTTTCAAAATATCAAAGTCCCAAGTGATGACGCAGCCACGTTCAGGAACATTAATCAGAATCTGAAACGCAGAGAAATCAAGTGGAAGTTATGAATTATGAAGATTTGTTTCTGACATTTACCATAGTTATCTAAGTGAATAGATATTGTAAACACACTAAAGAACAATTCCACAACGACTGTCTCGGTTTCCTCCATTCAGCTTCAACAACCACTTGTAACCTATTGTATATTTTGAGATACAGACGATCCTTTTTGTGAAACTGAACCCGGGATGCAGAACATTCATTATACCAATGTAGGATCCAGAGGAAATTACTTGAATTTTCTAAGTTACACAAAGTTAACTACCGGTATGTTATTATTGGCTTACCTCATGTGGAAAATCTTTAACAACATGCGCTGTACGATAAATACTGTCAGCAAATAATGGCGGTTCATTAGGGGATTGTTCCAGATTATCATCATCAAACATGTATAAACATTTCGGTACAAGACCGCCTTCCGGGACATCACACTGAAATATAAAACAGTGAAGTAATTGAAAATGAATTAGAATGAGTTAGAAGATATGTGTGATATTATAGAACAATGTCACATATGTACTGTCGAACTCTATCTGTAGCATTGAGAATCATCGATAGATTCGCAACATCACCAGGCATCATCCACTTCTTGTTCAATTAGTTACCTCAGTCAACTCAGTTCATTGTTCAATTGGTAACTCAGTTAGAACCGAGTTAACCAGATAGAGATTTCGGTTCACTCGGTTATTCAAGATGGCGCTGTCCAAATTTCATCGTAATGGCAACTCTGGGCGTGGCCATATTGGATTTAACGTTAACCGAATTAATCAATCGACAAACTCTTCTTTATTACTTAAGATAAGAAAATCGAAATACTTCACTTACAGATTTTCAAATGAAACAAATAGATCAAAGCGAGTATGCATGACGAGCCAGAGGCTGTACTCCATGAATGGAGGTCACGCGTATACTTAACTTGAGGACAATCTTAAAAGAAATTTGGGTCATGAAGTTTTTGGGTCAAATTTAACTAAGCACATAAAATATATCAAAATGTATCTTTGATGATACTGAATAGCAAGTTCAACTTACATAACATTCTCCACCAAGAAAATCAGGTATGAACTCTGGATTAATGTAATCAGCAAGTCCACCCTGTCCTTGATAGTCATTGCCACCATAGATCATGAACTTCTTTCGTGTATTTTCGTCAATAAATGGACTGACTAGCGTCCATAAAACTGGAAACACTCGCGGTGCACGAACGATTAACAGTCGACCCATTGTCTCTGGATAATTAGCTTCAACTGTCTCAATAATTCGTAATAACGCTTTAATACCTGGTCTCCACAGATGACGCATACTCAGTCCTTCCAGGTCTACTATACATGTACAGGCACTAGATAAAAAGATGATAACTTAGTTTAGAAAATATGCAGATATAACCTGGCAGCTTTCTTATATTGGATAGTTAAATTGCAAAAATGGGCGTATCATCAAAAACCCAAAGCTCTATTGACGCCTAAAGTATTCAAATGTTTTTTCAATGTTCTAGTTTTCTTCAACCAATGAAGTACAGGTCACTTTAAGCAAAACCATTACTGGCATGCATACTTTTCTACAAGCGAAAGAAGTTTAATCAAATATAATCAAATGAATACGATTGGGGATATAAATTCCTTAAGAATAAAAACCCCTAGGGTGTGTTATTGTCGATGGTATGAAAGTAAGTCAGTCCTGAAAGAAGGAAATTGGCTACCATTGGATCAGAACAAAACCAGTGCGGATCAAGCACATGCTAACTGCAATATCAGTAACTGGAATAAGAAAGTTCTCTATTTAGTCAGCACAACAAAACAATAAGGTAGAAGTTTGAAAATACAAATTCATATGTGTTGGTGTGTAGGTTCATGCAAACAACTTAAAAAAATATTCATCAAAAAGATTCATGAAAGAAATCCGTTATTAGTGTATATCACCCTTAAATACGAGAAGAAATAACATATCAAACAAAAAATCATATCAATAAAATTGAAACCCCTTGATTTACAAACCCAAAATACGATGTTTCTCTGCAATGAAAAAATCACCGAAACCTCATACACTGGAACTATGAATGTGACAAGAACGTTTTAAACTAGTTGAAGCACTACATATTGATTTTTGCTGACAGAATAAGTGAAAACTGTACGATTACACACCTAACAGCATGACCTCGGATTCTTGTCGCTTTTTCAGCTCTTCGAATTCCTTCTTCATTTATAAACAAAACCTGAAATAACATCACAAAAGAAGTTACCTTCTTTAGAAGCATGAAGGGCACTATGACAGAGATATTAATTAAGATTACTGTGGAACCTCGTTACAACGACCACAAATACAATGAAATTTCGGATATAATGAACTGTAATTGCTGACCCATATGAGTTAATTCAACTCATTTGTCCCGGATACAACGAAATACCTGTTACAACAAACTAAATTCCAGGTCCAGAGAGTTTCGTTGTAAAGAGGTTTCACTGTATAATTATACCACTAATGCACAGGCAGCTGTTGTCCAAAGACATATAGGAGACAAAAAATAACTTAAAGTATGCCCAAAAAGTGTTTACACTGATGAAAATTATTTCTTTTAGATGAAAAAATATTTCAGATATGCCAAAATAAATTTTCATCTTCTGTATCACTCTGTACAACAGCTCCTTATGGCATCATATTGTCATCGACATTCAAGTTTCAAAACAAGGCCGGTAGAATTTACCGGTATAAATGAAATTCAGATTATATGTATTGTTTTACAGTTGATTTGAATACAGAGGATTGTATTGGGGATAAGACAAACAGTCTGTGACATGTAGAAATCTGGTTTAAACACATTCGGGTTAAACAAGTTCGAATGTATATTTCACCTATAGAATCATGGTAGATATAATGAAATCTAATGGCAGATTTATTTTCAATTTTGATAAGTGATTTACTTAAATCGTATAGGCCTATAATGTGTCAATTCAATGCCAAATGGAAAGTTAGTGCAAGGAATTGATTAATCAATATGTAATTCCATATGTTATCATCTGAAACAGCACGTACATGTCCAAAGCAAAGGTGAAACACGCTCTTGCCTTGAGGGTTTGTTTGCACTCTTTTTATCGAGCACAACAATACTAATGTCCTGGAGGAAGTTTACACTGCAGGCACACCCAATGATGGATTATAACCATGCTAGTATTGATTTACGTACATGCTTTAGTATTCCTTCTTCACCAACTGCTTTAATGAGACCCTTAACATCCATTTGACCCAGTCGCAGTATGTACAATGGTCGGTCGTCTGACATAAAATGAGAAGAACACAAATCATTAAGCACGATACTACAAGAACGGTAGATTAATAGTAGTGATTTAGAAACAGACCTTTGTCATAATAATGCCAGCCTCCTGCATAGTAGTCTTCAAGAACTTGCATAGGTTTGTATGTATCAACAAGTCGATCGATACTATGTAATTTTCTCCACGCCAAAGAATGGCATAACATTTCTCGCGCCTTCTCAACATTGAAGTCTCGAGCTTTCAAAAAGCGTAATATGTGAGTGTCGCGGGGAATCTGAAATATATGCAAGTTGTTCTCATTAATTCTATCTTATTGGTAACCATAAAACAAATACTCTATACAAGACTGTTCTTCCACTAAAAAACGGCAGCCTCTGAAGAAAGAAAATGGAAAACAACCATATCTTCCCTGGATCAAAAACAATAAAATCTTATTAACCAGCAGGCTAAATCATGTACTATGGTAGTTTTAAAGTCTGTGACGGGGATGGACACTGTATGCTTTTGTTAGCAATGTTTATAATGTAAATGCTGATATGCTGTAAAATGCAAGTCACAATAACAAACCTAAGATAAAGTTAAAATTCAATTAAAAGCAACTGATGTTTTGTTTATTTTCTGCATGTAACAGTGTCGGGAGTATCTACTGCTGAAATCTATCAATACCACCGACGGGTTAGACATAAATATCTTGACAAGGTGAATAATCAATCAAAAAACAATCATTCAAAGAAACGGTACTGTAGCTAGACATGGCGTGCGTGTGTATACTCAAGACCAATAGATTTGATAATCAATACTTCTGTAGGGAAAATTGATTTTCTGTTAGGAAGCTGGAGGCAATAACTAGCAGTTTTATGCAATTCGATGAATTTCACGTTGCCTAGCAGTGAACGCTGGAATGTAAACCTTACTGAATTAATTTGTAATTTATCCAAGCAATAAACCACATACAAAATACAATACAATTTAATACCCCAACTGAGAAGTCATTATCAACCAGATGCAACGGACAGTATTTCCCTTATCAATCATTTCCTGACCTTATCAAAACGTAAGACTGGATATAATTGGAACCACTAATTGCTATTATTACAGTAGGGGCTAATCCTTCTCATCTGTGTGCCCAAAGGTGAGCACGACTAAGCTCTAGTGATATCATAGAGGATAGAAGGGCGAAAAAGCCAATTCATCAATATTACTACAGTACGTCTTCTACTAACTACATAAGGTGAAGAATTAGACCAAATGTGAAAAGGTACTGAAATTCATACTGAAAGTCAGTGGAATGTCTAAATTGATGATAGTTGACTCTTGGAAAACTATTACTTTGTTATTCCAAGGTCTATCTAAGAGAAAAGCAAAGCAAACAATATCTGATTTATTCTCATAATGAATGTATACTTTGCGATATCAAACACATGTTTCAAGCACTATTTAAACCACATTCCAACGATATTCAAAATTTCTAATTTCCATGAAATGCAACCTACACATTGAAAACTAAATGAAAATGCAATCCAAATAATCATTTGTCGACCATCTGTGATGGAAAATTAATACATGCGTAGGCAACATTGGAATTCAATTGACGCACTTAGGTGGTGACCATATGGGACAACGCAATCATTACTGGCTTATTGAAAATATGCTGAATTAATTTCAATTCATTAATTATTTATTCAATGATCTCAAATGTTTTCTGTGAAAAAATCATCAGACTTGATGAATGGTTTCTGTATCGGGATCTTTTAACAACTTGACTAATGAGCTTGTTCTAACCATTATAACTAGGCTATATAATATGTCGAGTTGAGTATCAGGATTTTGAAGCAGCTTTTATTGAATTCGATATTAAATTCGTTATTCACAAGACCTACCTTCCCTTTGTGTGTCTCTTGTAGCCATTTTCGCAACTGAACCAGAGCACTCTCCTGTACTGGTGTTAGTTTTCCTAAGAATCTCTCAATGTATTCAGTATCAAGGTTTGACGCTGGGAAAAATAAAAATATCGCCCTTAAACGTATGATTCAGTAATACCAAAAATAGCCCACCGACAACCTAAATCGATGTGGAAATTCCTACAATTTTACTTCTTATGAAATTAATGACATTATTCTCTCCGATACTGACTGATTACAACATCTAATTGATGAATAACACAAATATCAAATTTCATTATAAATCATTCAAGTTCTTACCATAAAAGGAATAAGTGATGTAGCAACAAATTTATAAGACTAGAATTATCACAAGGTTTTATAGGCTATTAGATTTACTAATACTATAGACCAGCATTACACGCTGTTCAAAATTTCTGGTCAACAAAGTCAAAATGTGGTCCTGACATATACAGTAGTGGTTGATTTTGATTTGAAGCATATATCTGAAATTAAGCTTTTGTCAACATGACAATCAATAGAGCGCTCAAAAATCAAATGTCATACCTTCAGATTTGTCAGCATCAATACTGGATGCTGTAGCACCCAACTCTAATTCGCAGGCGCTATCTTTTTCTATTGACTTCAAGTCGTCAGCTTTCAAGTATAGACCTATATCTGGTTTAGTTTCTGATCCATCTAATGACCACGGAGGGATGAAATCAACTCCTTCACTTATCAGCTCTTTTATATAGTACTCTATTACTTCTTTACCCTTCGAGAAAAAACAATTCAAGAGATAATGATTCGGTGGAACCTCGTTACAACAAACACTGGTATACAACGACTAACTAAAATTTTTGACACAAACACGTGAAAATTCAACTTATTTTAAACTGGACAAAATGAAAAATTTGTTTACGTTGAACAAAATTTCCAAATCCTGACAAGTTTGTAGCATAATTAGTCAACTTATATACATTCACAAATATTCTTTGCTTTAGGACGAGAATTTATAAAGAATTCAGTTTCTTTTTACAGTTACTGTTAAACATCAGCTTTGTGATTTTGAAGTTTGGGGCATTGCAACAAATTTGGTGTAATAAAATTAATCACAATTAGAACTAGATTAAAACTAATTTTTGTATCAAAAAGAGCCAGGCAGTGGTAATAGAATAAGTGTTGACTGTACAAATGAAGTAAAGATCTCTCACCTTTTTGATATTATGTGAATACTGCTTCATAGCTATTTTCTCAACAGTACTTTCAAATCCAAAGAACGATTTGATGTCTAAACTGGCTTGTTGCTCAAAACACGTCCAATTCGGATTCTCTGGATGTACCTTCAATAGTGAAACATAACTCATGAGATGGCGCACAACGTTATTATCTTCTGAATAGGTTGATTTTTACGAAAGTCCACTTACTCTGTAGGAGCAATGTTCTTTAATTTGGACTCTTGAAGAAAAACTTTCATTATAAGCATCTATGTCTAAAGTTCGACTTCTTCTGTCCAAATCATTCTTTTGAACAAAGTTGACAAACTCTACACCAATAATCTAAAACAGAAAATAACTTCTTAATTTTATCAAGCAGCTGGCAGTGGAACAGTTTTTCATTTTCTTTACAGCTAACTTACCTTTTTAAGTAGGTAAGGGGCGTCAATAGCGAGTCTACATCGCCGTTCTATGACTTCCAGAGCACCATCTTCACTGTAAAATTCGTTCAATTTATCACTGCCCAAAAACACAGGTATCATTTTACAGGTTGGAAACCGCTTTTGGTAAGCCTGCAATAATAACAAAAACATTATCTGTATACATTTTCATGAGCATATTTCAATCTGAACTAAGCCTATGTACAGATGACAGTCTATAAGGAGTGGCAACTGATGGAAAGAAATCCAATGAGGACACAAAATACATTGACAAAACACAATCTCTGAATATCTCCATTCCACGTATAATTAAGGAGTAATTAAATATCTTCAGACCAAAAAGTTCATCTCATTCAGATCATTCGTAACCTGGTAACTGTAAATCAAGTTCAAATTGAGAAAGAAACTCAATTGTCCTACATCGTTTAGAAAGTAGCTAAGTTTTTTAATTTGACTTAATGTTACTCATTTATGGGCACACAAAATTAATACTTACAGCCATAACTAATTCAAAAGGATATTTATATATCCGAACAGGTGACTGGTATTTCTGCACCATCTTCAAAATGGGATGTCTAATCCAGTAATAAAGAATACACTAGTAGTGGTTTGAAGGATGGTCACTATCACAATAAAAGAGTTTCCGTTTCCATTACACAGGTTAATTCCTCAGACGAGTAAGGACAGCAATGATGCTGTTACCTCTCTACAACATTTTGTTTCCAAATTCAGGAGCGCAAGCAGAGGAAGCCGAAAAATAACATTTTCTTCTAGTGATAGAGAATGAATGAGATTAATATTGAGATTGAATGAATGCCCAATTGCCAAATGGAGTGGAAGTAAACGTATTTTAATTTTAAGGAGTGTTGATTGATTATTAAATTTAGTTTAGTCAATGATGTCGTGAGAGAAGAGATGACGACAATTTTGAGTCAGTTGATGATCGAGAGTCGGTTTCTGTTAGTAGTACGTCACCAATAACGGCAATTCTGGCGAAATATTCCTATCTTGAGAATCATCATGTATGATCTAACATGAGTCAATAGAGATGGTCCAACTTAACAGGTTACAACGATTTATTTGACGAATGACAACTAAAACACTTCCGGTTTAGAGTAGAGACTAGAACGCAGCGCTCAAAGTCAGAACGTAAATACAAATACACTATATTCACTCTCTACAGTGCCACCCGCCGGAGTGTAGAGAGTGTACGATAAAGGCAGTCCGGCTACTCTAAGTACAAGTGCAATAGAATAATACAAGATTTATCTTGAATTATTATTAAGAAATACATATATGGATTTCTTAATAAATTCGGACAAAAGACCCTCCAAGCATTGGGACCAACTCTGCCGGTTTTGATTGTTTTTATCCACCTCATCAAGATTATCAAAAAAAGCCTTCCCGAACCACTAGTATATAGATATCGCAGGGGATATTTTCCTCATTCAACCAAACCAAACCCAACATTGATTGCATATCATGAACAGAAACGTGAAAAAACCTTTGTAGAAAACTCGCAAATTTCACGATACGTTGTCAACTATGATCGCTGGTCTTAGTGCCGGCGATGCAAATCGTCAGTGTACAATTTTAGGGGCACTAGTTAGAAACTACGTGACCAACAGTTAATGAGTTCTGATCCATGGATTCAGACTAAAAGAATGATGTCTCGATTCTCAATAGTGACAGGATCTCTGGAAATTGCCTTTGAAAATGATAACAGTCACTGTAAGCAACTTTTCGGTGAAAAATGGTGCAAAGCCATTTTGAAATTAAAACTATGAGATTGACTAAATTTGGCATCTGTCATCGTTCAAAAGTCAATGTAATCATTTATCATTTACAGTTTTCCAAAAGAAAATTAGAATTAATTCGCAACTTCATATTTTTCTAATGAGCCTAAAAATCAAAGATTAACTTAAGTAAGATTAAGCTAACTTTCTTTATGAAAGCTGGCCCCAGGCGACAGAGATAAATCACAAACCATCAGAAGAATTTAATGACTCGAAACCTATTCTATCATATTTACATTTTATTAATTTTTTCACTTTCTTATATTGATTTAGCATTCCTTTTTACCTCAAATTATACAGCCAATTTTATTTCTATGCGGTATTTCGCAAAAATATTGTAGTAAAACTAGGTTCCCGAAGTCTTAATGAATCTGATTTCTTGAGGAAAAGTTGTCCAAGAGAATTTTGAATTGGAAATGGGAGTGATTGAATTTTCTCCCAGAGACCTAACGCCAGTTCTAAAATGTAATACATAAAAGTTTGTATCATTTTTATCGTTTTATTACCAGCTATAATTTCTAGAATTAATCGAAGGAATGCATAAAATGGCCGGCCGGCTTTACATTATATATCTGGGATAAGCAGACCAGCCTTTTATCGCCTTCAAATCATCACAGAACAAGATTGTAAGACAAGGTTCAACAAGCGCTGTGCAAACTTATCTATGCTTCCCAATATAGCAGATAATTCGTTAATTAGACACTATTACTTGCTCATGATATTCAGTTTTCAAAATTTGACGACGAACCATTAGTATTCACCAATCTCTCAGGACGTTTAATGTGTTCAACCTTGGAGTAAATAGACTTTTTGGTATTTACTCCAATATTAAACAACAAAGTATTCGCAAGGTCAACTAAGATTCCCAACTTAATATTGCATGTACTGGTGCAATTAACGCATTGTAGTGGATATATCGTAGACATTTTGTTGCGTTTCGAAAATGCTATAACGTATCTTGTGTGTCTTATTGTAATATGGCGTCTACTCTTTCTGTATAAAACTTTTTGGCCCATTTTTGTAAATGGTAGATTCCGAAAGTTTGACATATGCTGAAATTGTCATATACACAAGTATACCCATAAATGCTGGAGGTAGTTAAATGTGCGTAGCGTATCTTGCCTATGTTTTGTTTTGCGTACCATGCCCATATTTTCTTTTGTGAGCGAGCTGGTTAATTGTGAAAGCGACAACAAATTGTTTGAAGTGCACCGATTAGACTCATTTTAAGTATGTGCTATGCATTGCATCACAATCTTAGCACATTTGAATATGGCTGGAAATTTTGTATCTTGCATCAATTTAGGGACAGGCGAATTAATGTACCTGGTGCCAAAATATTATCACAAATATACAGTCTTACTTAATATATTTTAAAGTTAAGATGACATTTATAATTCTGACATTGATCCTAAAGCAAATTCAAGATTTTTCAGGATTTATTTTTCATCTGACTATAGCTGGGGACATGGCAAATTCGTAGTTTTGACCCTCGTTCAACTGAAGTATACGTCCGATCATTCCTAGAAAGGTGGAACACCCCCTTTGGGAATATGTATTAATATTACAGTAGAGTACGCATAAGTCGGATCTGTATGAGCCGGATTTACACTTAAGTCGGACAAGAATCTAAGTCCC
>JAYMFW010059993.1:0-22530 GCA_036785005.1 Tubulanus punctatus | reverse complement strand
ATTACCTATAGGCTATGATTTTGAGTCACAATTTATGAATCAAAACTATCCGTATTTCACCTAATCCTGAAGAGTAAATTTGGTCACCTGCGTGATTTGGATGGATTAAGGGGACTTTACTGTAGACTGCGGCTGCCATTGATGTGATGCCTTAACATGCAAGACTGATAGTAATCACTTCACCAAGCCTCATTAAAAACATAACTTCAGCCTTGTGGTCGGTGTTAATAACAATTACAGGCAAGGTTAGAACAATAAATCCTAGATCCATATAACCAAAGATAAATAAACCTGACAAATGAGCAAACAACAAAACATCACATCAATAATAAAATGAAAAGCTTAGACGAGGTTGCTACTAATACGTAAATATGTTTGTAAAGGTCTAGATATATACTATACCTAGGTAGACCTGATTTCCGTGGTCTGGCATATTGATAGAGGTGAAAGCTTAATACTGCACACCACCTCCCAACGCATCCAGACAAACCAGCGAAAAAACTCGAAATGTAAATTTTCCTAACTTACCAACAAACAGATGTAGTCCAATGCAAGGTGGTATAGCTTCATAGAGTACGTAATTCTAAATATAACCACTAATCGCGCATTAAGGATGGGTTCTCTACATTGCTTTATTTACGTCAATTCTAGAAAACCTCCACCAGAACCATGAGCATACTAGCAGGGAGATGTGGTCTACTTGTTACACTGTACTCCCGCAACCAATAATCGGGTCAAAAAGCAGGATCTCGGATTTCATTTTGAAGTGGCCAGGAAATTCCTGTCCTCGCCGCTCAGAGTGAGGAAAGGTAGCAATGTTTTCGTGGCACATATTCTAACTTGATACGCAGAACAGATGCGGATCTGGAGCTTCAATGTCACCAATCAAAACACCTGACCGAGGAACTGGACAAGGGGTACCAAAATAAAATCAGATTGGATTTGACTTTATAAATCTGAAAATAAATGAAAAATTGATTATTTAGCGAACTTACCAAGATCGTCCATCTTTGGAGTTTTATCTGGTTGAAGAATATTTTTAGTTCAATCCCAAGAGTTTAGCAAGACTCATCAACTTCTCTGGTCATAATTAATTACACTTAGAGAGTGGCGACTTCCGAAATGTCATCAGCCTTTGATTTGCTGTGGCATGTGAGGCGTAATCGACGGTGGCGACATCTAATGGGAAAAATTGAAACTAGAGTAGAACTATAAAATAAAAATGATGACGTTCTATTTGCAACAGTTGTGACTCGCTCAGCAAAGGTTTGAAGAAATTTCTCTAACGCTGGGAAATATTTTTTTACTCCCGGACGACTGATTAAACGTGGAAATATTTTACATCTCAAATCAATCCAATCAAGAGATTTATTTCAACCAAAATGGCAGCCTCCATCATTCCGAAGTTTTCTACCGAAATTGTGCTTTTAGTGGGCTTAATTGCCGTATTTTGCCATACAACATTGGGCAATACTTTCAGCAATGGTAAGTTAGTTTTGTCGCACGTTTATCTAGGAAACATAATTTAACTTTTCCTTGTGGTTTAATGAACTCTTTTATCGACGAATTTGACAGCTGTCAAATTTGTTGTGCTAAGTAACGAAATAAACATTCTTTTCAAATGATATTTTCCTATGAAAAAGTGTATTTGCATCAAGTCCGAAATCAGTCAAAACAGTGCATTTTTGTACACAGTAGTTGGTGGTCCGTATTGAACTAATTAGTAAAATAAAAAGTAAGTCGATAGGCGCTATAGGTATATTATTTTGTTGTAGGGGCAGTATACTGCCCGAAAGGCTCAAATCTGAAACTGCTTCTTAAATCATTCACTCCAGAAGTTCCTAATTCCGAACCCTGAATTTTAGATGGAATTTCCCCCGCAAGTTGCCCTAAAAACGGAAATTCATACAGTGAAAAACTCATTCTGTCTCACTGTCTGTTCAGTAAGCGTCTGTTAGAGGCTCAGCAGAATTTACTGTAATACACGGAAAGCCGTTGTCAGCGGCTTTAGTTGTGTCATACAGGGAAACATATCTCATAGCATGAATAACTAGCACGTGTATGGCGTCACTAAAGCCGCTGACAACGGCTTTCCGTATTCAACAGTAAATTCTGCTGAGCTGCTGACAGCGGCTCACCGGAGTCAAGGAGTTTAAAAAAATGGAAAATTTGATTACAACAACAATCTATTTTTTGAGATGATTTCCCATCTTCAAGATTGCAAGTTTTATACTTACTAACGGTGTGGATTCCAAGTTTAATATTTACGTCCAAATATGCGCAACTCTCAATCATCGAGAACAACTCAGAAGAAAAGATTTTTTGATAATCTGATAGTACATCATTATCTCAGCTTGGTTTCCTTGGTTTAAATTCTCATGTAACTAACCTTAGTAATTTACCGTAGTCCTTAAATCTAAGAAGAGCATCTACGATAGGTAACTAACTATTATACTACTACTACAGTACTATTTAACAGGAAAAGGACTTTCTTTTTTTAATTGAGTTATCAAACAGCCACTATTCACCCTATGAGTTCTTGAAGACGGCAAATGTGTCAAAAGCTACATCAGTATAGTAGCTTAGTATAAATCCCATACCTACATCACTCACGCCAGCGCTAGTCATTGGTGATTAATTACTGATCGGTCTTACTGACAATCACTTTCAGGCTGGGGTGATTCAATTGATTGGATGAATTTCAAAGACGGGGTAGCTAAATCCAAAGAAAGGTTAGTCTTTTTTATTCCTAGACTTACTATTAAGTTTTGAAAGTGCATTTTCTAAATCAGTTTATTTTGATTTGCATTATTTTTAGTTCGGAACTTCTTAGGTAACTCTAACACACAACATATTCATATTTTATTCTTTCAGCGGAAAACCCTTGATGTTAATAATTCATAAATCTTGGTGTGGTGCTTGTAAAAGTAAGTGAAAAGTTTTTGCTTGTTCTGTGCTCGCTATATATATATATCATTTCGAAAAACAACTATAACTAATCTATCTCGTGATTGATATATTTCATTAGGTTTAATGCCATTATTCGCCGAATCAAAAGAGATTGAAAAATTTAGCAAAAATTTTGTGATGGTGAATACATTGGTGAGTAGAGTATCTGAATAAATCTGGATGTGTTTTACCAGTAATGGTTATTCATCTAAAAACTGCAGTGATATATATATTGTTTTGATTCATAGGATGATGATGAGCCGGATGATGCTAAATATAGTCCAGATGGTGGCTACATTCCCCGAATATTGTTCCAGGGTATGTTTATAACCGAATATTCAGAAAGATACTAATTTTAGAGGCCACTGTAGGTTATTCAGTGGTTTCATTTCTCCACTATATAACAAACTACTAACCACTGCGAACTTTCGTGTGATTTTCTTCATTAGAACGATGGGCATCGCAAGAATATTTTTTATTTTTAAAATGAGCCAATGATTGTAAATTGTAATGAAATAGCTTGTTTTATAAGTTTACACATTCAAATTTTAATTCAATAAAGATAAACTCAATCAGTTTATGCAGTCACTGCCCTTAATTTCTATTTAGTACTCATCCCCTCTTAAAGTTGTAAGAGCTGTAATATTCCATTCACTGAAATGATGTTTAAAGTAATGGATGAATTAGTAATTATAATGATTATCTATATTGATCAGATTCTGAAGGTAATGTCAACAAGAACCTATACAACCAAGCCGGAAACGCCGAATACAAGTTTTATTACTACGATCCCGAAGACAGTAAGTTTCACTTTTCTGTCCTTTCCACGTTGATTACGAACTACGTGTACATTGATATTCTGTCTACAGATGTTTTTCTATTCAATTGTTATTCTTGAATTTACGTAAAATGTTATCTTGTCTCATTAAAATGAAATTTAGTTTCACTAATACTAGAGACATCAAACCAACACCTGTTCAATGCGACATATGGTGTCTGTTCTATACCAGATGTTCCATTGAATAATAGATCATTTCATACGTTGTATCATTCATAATTAACTCTTTCTACTCCTAATTATGGACCTTCGCATTAGAAATTTCCATGTTTTCATGCTGTTGGTTACTCAAGGGTGGATTTAGGTGGACTAGACCCACTTAAATTCCCCTTACCAGATGTCAACCGAAATATCCTTATTTTGAGGGTACAAATACACTCAGATTTTGATTTTTAAGGCCACCGGCCTTATAGCTATTGTAGACGGCAAAATGAGTTCCAAAAAAAAAGGCTTTTCCATTGTTGACAAATTGATGAACTATATGTACTGATACAAGAAGCAAAGAATGCACTTTGGAACTATTGTCTTAGAATTTTTAATAAGGCCTTTGTTATCGGCAGAAAAGCGGGTTTAATTCACGAAAATAAAATCCACAGAATAAAATTCTCACGATCATGTGACTTGCTACTACGTGGATTTTTATGTGAAACAAATATCCAAGTCATGTTACTGATAGTAATTTGAAGTAGATATCTTTATTGTCAAAATGTTGTCATTGTAGTTTTTTCATTATCCCCGGAAAAGAGAAGTTTGATACCCATGACCTTACGTCATTCATCATTAATTAATACACGAGAGTCAATCACAGGAGGCTCCGGGGATGCCTCCGATCATCGACAGGCAGGCGTGTAATGAATGTTATCGGAAGCCATCCCTTTGTTCGGAAGAGGAAGAACGCCAAATCATTTCGATAGTAAATGCATTACAAGAACCTTTTTATAACTCAGTTTCCTCACAAACAATAAATACCTTGCTCCCATTTATAGCGTTAGGCTATGATGACTTTCCACTGTGATTGCATTATAAGTCTGGATGTGCGATACAATCCATAGTCCCTCATTCACTCATGTAGTACAAAGAATCGCCTTACAGGAAGGTGGAGCATCTTGTTAAACCTCAAACCCTCGATTATCCCTCCAATTTTGAAAATTGATGCTAGCAAATGTTTTTCTTAGGAGTTTTCGAAAAGCTTGTTGTAAATCCATTGTAAAATGTATTTGTATGTTCACAGTATTTCTTGACATTTCAAGAGATGTGTAATTAACACCCCTCAAATCTTAGTGGTATTAGCCACATAAGACCCCTCAAATCCTGGATTTGAACCCCACTCTCAAGCTGGTGTCAAACTTTAGATAAATATAAAATTGCTGAAAATTTTTGCCGAAAGCATCTACTATACAATTTTATAAGGGACGACTATCAACATCCGATTTAACTTTTTTCACAAATGAAAAATTTCCAAAAAAATTCATAAGTCTACATAAGAAATTTTTGTTTCTCGTTTTTCAGTCGTGACCACAATGAAAGCGGCGATAAAAATCTATGCAGCAGCTGATGGTGATAGTAAGAAACCTAACGATGAGCTATAATGGAGGTTGTTCATAGATGGATTCACCTTGTAGACTTATTCATGAGATCATCTTTCCTCACTGCTGACCTAGAGGAAATTCGCACCTTTTCTTACTGAATAGAAATTTTTCATATCTAGACATAATTCGAAGCCTACCATTTCTTAGTATTTACGAAAAATGTTACCTGTTGATTTGGAAGAATCTCATAACTAGAATGACCCTAGGGGACTGTCCCGTTGGGGTGAGGGGGTCCTCAAATATGTTGTTGAGGAATTAAGAAATTATTCCCTAAAAATATGAATGAAAATTATCTAGAAATTGATTATTCATATCTCTATCTCCAAAAAAAAAGTATTTTCGCTATCTCTCAATTCCTCAATTACGGTTCATATTTACATTCAGAATTTCCATTTCCTTTCTCTAGATAAATCCTGTTACACAATTATTCACATACGTGTATTTCACAGGAAGCTATACGTAGTGATACCGTACATAAGATTAAAGATAACTTTGTGTATGTCGGAAACAATTTTTACACCTGTCCTTAGACTAGGAGAGGTTTGCAATAATCTGTTGTATTTCATTCAGAAATTTAAATGTGAACCTACAAATGTGTATTTGTGCTTATCTAGTCACCTTTCTTTCATGACATATCTATTTACTCTCCAATGATTTTCAGAATATTTGATAAGATTAAGAATGGGATTATGATATTTTATATGTTTTATGTTGTAATACAAAGCATTTATAGACAATATAAATTCGTAGCTGTTTGTAGCATGTTGATTTTCATCTTCATTTTGTTAGGTATTTGTATGTGCGTTGTAGTTACTCTTTAGAACCATGAAATATCTTCTTATAGAAGACAATAATACCAGTACTTAAGTGTCTTATGCAAAAAAAATGTATATGTATCGTGAGTACAAATATTGTTAGTAATACTTAGAAATAACTTGAGATTTCCATTTAGCTCTAATGTAAACTTCTTGTACGTTATGTATATCAACACATTTGAAATTTTTTAGGCTTTTTTGGTGCATATTTTTCTTTGGAAATATAAAATAACACAGGTTTTTTGGTAATGTTTACTCTGTGAGTTAAGTTAGTTATTTCTGTTAGTTCAGTAGAGCATGTGTACTGTTTGATTCTACATGCGGAGGATTATAACTCGGTGGTGTTGCTTTTGTCAAGATGTAGATTATAGCTGTGCAAAAACAGAGTTATAAATTTTTGTATCGGATCACTGGAATGACAATATAAGCACTAATTCCGAACCCTGAATTTTAGACGAAATTTCCCTCGCGAAATTCCCTAAAAACATATAGTGAAAAACTTAACTCATTCAGTCTTTTAAGCGGCTCAGCAGAATTTACTGTTATACACGGCGGAAAGCCGTTGTCATCGGCTTTAGTTGCGTCATACAGGGAAACATCTCTCATAGCATGAATAACTAGCATGTGTATGACGTTACTAAAGTTGCTGTAAAGTCTTTCCGTATTCAACAGTAAATTCTGCTAAGCTGCTGATAGCGGCTCACCGAAGTGAATGAGTTAAATGTCCTTGAAAATTGAGATTTTGTCAGTGGAAAAAAATCATTTCCAATTTTCATGAAGATCTATAGTTTATAATAAATGTTATCCAATGTATACAAATCATGAAAATCAGTTGTTCCATAGTAATACACAGGCCTGTAGCCAAGGGGGGTTTTCGAGGTTACTGGTAACCCCCTCTAAAATTTCGAGTGCCCTTTTTTCGGGGAGGCAATTTTTTGTTTACAAGTCAAATTCTTTAAAAACTACAGGAGATCCTTGATTATGGTCAGCTGGAAATATAAAGTGACCCTTTTCTTTAGGAATTTTTTGGTCGTGCACAAAATATGTGCCCTCTTTTGTTAGAGTCTGTGCCCTTTTTGACTAAAATATGTGCCCCTTCCATAGTGCATGTGGCCTTTTTAGCTGGGTAACACTGGATTTTTCCTCTCGCTCACAAAGTATGTGCCATTTTTGGTTAGAATCTGTGCGCCTAACATAGTGCGTAGGTGCCCTTTTGGACTAGTAGTGTTATGTGTGTAAGGTTAGTTAGTCATTAATACTAGAGAAATAGGTTGAAGAGTCCACTTATCAATTAAGACGAGTCGGTAGGCCTATGTCCTTAGATTTAGGTTGTAGAATCCACTTATCAATTAAGACGAGTAGGTAGGCCTATGTCCTTAGATTTTGCGGTTTTTTCATTAAAATGTCCTTCCTTTTTGGTGTTGGTCATTTGTAGGAACTCTGTGACAGCTATGACAATAAAGAAGCTTTCCGGAGTACATACCTGAATTGGACAAAATGGAGGACCGTGAAATATTGTCCAGGAAAACGGGACTATGACCATACTATACTAACATTTCAGCATTTCTAGCACTAGATAAATTTCGATCTGAAACGTTATATGCTACTATACTATAATAATATACTTTATTTATGCCAGTCAATCAATTTAACAACTATGTCTTGCAGCTGTCCACAATGTGACATCAGATGTCATTGGGGCAAGTTTCTAATCGGTAGGTCAAATGCACATGTGTTAAGCTTAATGGCCAGTGGACGGGATACGGATAGAAAATATACTATCATAATTAGAAATATTTATATACGATGAATCATACTGAATGAGATTAGCACAATTTCATTGACATTTGGATGTATCCCTGGATCATTCTGACCTCTCGAGCATTGGGTTCCATTAGTTAAAACTACAATATTTCAATAAGATCTTATTAGAAAATGTTGACACAGGAGGACAGATTCTATTAATCACAAGAAGGTTCCTACAAAGCAGGGAAATCAGGGATTTTGAGAATACGTTCTTTTTCCTTGCAGAGACAAATTTCCACCTTGGAATCTGTGAATTTCAGTGACCACCGAGTACTCTATTCATTATTGTCCATAGACCCTTTCAATACTCAAAACTACAAATTTTCATTTGAAAATTCTCCCCAACCCCCATGATTGACGGTGAAGTTGGGTAAAACCTTTTTCTGGGACCCCTCAATATTCAGCAAGCTGTTCAGGGACTCCATCAGGGAATGGATGCTCTTATCAGTTAGTAATACATAGATCAGTGAAACCTCGTTACAACACTACTATCGGGACGAGTTTAGTTTGTTGTAACTGATATTTCGTTGTATCCAGTACAAAATGTGTTGAATTTACTCATATAGGTCAGAATTACACTTTGTTATATCCAATATTCCATTGCATCCGTGGTATGAGATTCCACTGTACGAGTATTAACCACAGACTGGTTTGAAGTCAGAAGGTCAGTTCAAATAAAATCATGAAAAACTTTTCGATTTAAAATTTATATGTTTCTTTTTTTATTGGAAAATCAAAGAGTGAAGCGTATACAGAAAATACAGTTCAATAAAAACTTACAAAACTGATTTATTTACCGATATCAATAAATCTGCTGTTTTTGCCAATGAATAACAGACAATTGATAGAGAAATTGAATCACAGAGCACTAACAAAGATTTCTCTAAAATCGCGTATATTTTACCATAATGAATATATGATACCAAGGATTTCTGTCATGTACCCATAAAATTCAACTAAAATAATACAATGTTACATAAAGTTGATGCATCATTTTTCTCAGAATCTACTAAAGCTTTACCACAGCGCTATCAAACCAAGTAATTACATAGTACACAAACTAGTCTTATTCATTATTATGCACAATCTACAAATTTCGGACTAAACCCTCGCTTTCCACTGGTGAAAAAATGGACATACACAGAACTGTTTGGTACTAGGTCCTTCAAAAAATAGTCATAGATAAATGTACCCAACATTGAAAAGACTGACCCATTTAAATCGGCCCACACTGGCCAGATAGCAGAGATGCAGTCATCATACAGTCAAACCCCGAAACCTCAGTTATGCAATAACGTTCATAAGTTCCAGCTATGAAATGATAAGGTATTCATGGTCGGATGATACAAAACCCTGTTTAAACAAGTTTTTTGTTTTGCCCACGGAATTCAACTGTACCACAAAAGCAGAGGATTGATTTGGCAAGAAAAGCCAATCACACACTGCTAGTAGAATAGCTCTAAACTTGCTTTTCTTCAGTCCAAATATTGATTAGATAATCTGCGTGCCCCCTGCTCGAGTATTTTGAAATCTAACATAGGGAAGACCCCTATGCTCAAGTTTGAACCATACACGGAACCAATAATTCACTACAGATGCAACGATTTAACAATTCTAAAACCCCTCCCTTGCCGTATAAAAAATCTCTCATGATTTCCTATAGTTTAAACGTAAATGACCCCACCCTCTCCGTCTGCCTATGTAATAAATGGATGGTTCCTTTGCTCAATGAGAGTCGCTGCATTCGCATTTTAAACTGCCTAGGATTAGGGCAGCTGGTACAAGTGGAGTTGAAATTGCGGTGACAAGGTGATGAAATCTTCACCAAAAATCAATCTCTGTCATAATCCTGATATTGCCGTACCAGAATTATGCTTTCCAGTACAATTTTTTTTCAGTCACTACATAGTTTGAGGCTGATTACGCACTTCGTCACCAGAAAAAAATAAATTTCATTCATGCGGTCATGTACAGGGAGGGCCTAAACCAAGTTGATACCTCGAGCTTCCTTCAGATTCACCAAATCACTGTTCGAAGGAAACCTTTAAAATCCCATAATTCGTGTCTACAAAACCCCTTACTGGTCCTAACCGGTACTTGAAACATTCACATAATTAAAATGATTGAGATATGCTTGAAACATGTGTGTGGAAATGTCTTTCAATATTGTTTCTTTATCCTCTGTGGAAGAAGGTTTTCTTGCGCAAACTTGAAAAATGAAAGCAACCCGACTTTTTTGCCTTTTCTCATGAAGTAATTAGTTACAATGTCTCCATCACCGTCAGCTGAAAAAGAGACAAGCACTGATAATGTGCGGTACTATAGACAGTACACAATCTTCTATAACAGGATTCCTGCACTTATGATAGAAGGAAATTCTATGACTTGCCATTACATATTTCATGAATTTCCAAGGATTTTCCCTGACTTTCCAGTTTTTCTGCACAATGTCTTATTCAGTTGATGATATTGATATAGAAATTTTAGATGAAATCACTGACTTTCAATGACTTATGTATTACTAATTACGTATTACAAACTGGATTTGAAAAATACTAAGTTTTTTATTTGAGGCATCAAATTACCCCAGTACTACCGGCAACAACATTTAAAGGCATAATACAGTTTATCCCATTTTTTATGGTATTAGAGGTAATTGAAGATAACTTTGAAAACTAGAAAGTGGCCGTCCGCCACAAATGTAACCCTGTCACCTAAATTCTTGTATAGGTACCAACTATGGACTATGCTGTACCTGTGTACCAAATTTGGAGTAAATTGAATGAGAATTGCCACCTGTATCATGCTGTCATTTTTCAATGACGCCCCCTGGTGGCCGTATTTCAAATCCATTCGGCTCGATTTTTTAAAATTAAACTTGGACAATGCTGTACCTGTGTACCAAATTTGGAGAAAATTGAACGAGAATTGCAACCTGTATCGCGCTAACGTCATTTTTCAATGATGCCCGCTGGTGGCCGTATTTGAAATGGAATCAGCTCGGTTTTCGATAGGTATCACTCCTTAAACATTTTAAACCCTACCTAGTTCTGAAAAATTTCACAATGATGTCCTTTTTGCAGAAACATGCCATATCTTAAGTTTACAAAGAAATAGTATGTCTCTTACAGTGATATGGGCACTTCATCATCATCGTAATCATTATTCAAGTACAACTCTCTACTTTCGGAAGGAAAAAAAACTTACGAGAATCCTCCTTTGGTCGCATGTGTTGTAAATTTTCGGACAAAGTCGGCAACACAAGTTCATTTGCAGACAGCGAGACAAAAAACAAGAACGGCACCAGCCATAAACAGACAGTAAAAAATGCCAAAACCTGCAAAATGTTTAAAAATACACAGAAATCATCTTTTTCAAAAAACTACTCAATTGATAGATTAGATTAGTGAGAATATTCAAAATAAAACGTACCTCAGCGAAGGGATGCCACACATTTGAAAAGTAGGAAAATGCAAAATAGTGGTTTACTATAAGCATTCCTGAAAAATGAAATACAATTGACTCCGTAAGAATGCACATCAACTTGAAAAAAATTTAGAATTCTATTGCATCAACTAGTTAAATCTCAATTCTTGAGGGCACCTCTCACACCAAAGCCACTGCGAGTGGCAGAGTCACGTGGCAAAAAGGGAGCACGGATCCACCCCTGGTATCAAATCAAGATTGTTTTGAATCAAAAACCAACTTACCAGCACCAATGATAAATGAAGGAGACGTAAATGCTATATAGGGAAATGTTTGGAGTATAAACAAATGTGCTGCATTAGCCACCAATCCACCGACTATCAGTGTCATCGGTAAATCTTCAAACAACAAGAAACCAATGTATACTCCGATGGTACCCTTAAATTAAATGAAAATACATATAATCGCATCAGGAAATTATCAAATGTGGAGCTATTTTTGTCGGGGGCTGCAAGGGGAATGAAAAGATAAAGATCGGTACAAGGAATTTACATAATGCGTGATAAGAACAGTGAAACCTTGTGACAACCAAACTCTCAGGACCAGAAATTTAGTTCTTATAACCGATATTTCGTTGTATCCAGTACAAAATGAGTTAAATTTACTCATCTGGGTCAGAAATTACAGTTTGTTTTATCCGATATTTCTTTGCATCCATATTCGTTGCAACGAGGTTCCACTGTACACTGTCCATAGAGAAAAAGTTTAAAACTATCTAGGAAATTTCGAGGATATGTGCTTTAGTTATAAGGGGGGGAAAAGGGGGAAATACCTGCAAATATTATAGCACAAGCTAAAACGAATGCACCCCGTTGTATTCATCAACCATTTGATGCTAGGCCTATATCGACACTGTCTTCAATAAACACATCTGAATTTCATTAAGTCCTAATCTCCTTTTCCTTGTTTGGCTACACACCTTGTCAGACAACTGCCATCATGCCATAAACAAGAACCAGATGTCGATTTGGGGTCCTTATGGAACTGTGTGGGAATGGATTGCACATGCCTGGAGATCACCAGGCAGAGGCCAGGTCAATGGAAAGGGAAGTTGAATGCAGTAATGGCCCTTCCTGGAATGAGATCCCCTGTCATTCCTCGTTTGATTTTAAATTCCCTTCAATTTGAGCGCAGAACTTGTTATAGAAATTTTTAACAAGTTTGATAGGTGAGTGCCAAATCACTATGATTTTCAAATTTATGTGTCATCCATTCCGGAATTGTTACCTAGGACTTACAATGATAAGATATTTGATCACTCGTCCAGTAACTGATGTGTATTCTTCTACCAATTCAGCCAAATAATACAAACCAGCAGCTGAAAATAAGAAACGAAAAACAAGTGTAGTCGAGTGGATAAGATGCGAGTGAATTACTGTCTATCACACGCCTTACCGTGCGAGCTTTTCATCGATATTTTTGGAAATGAGAACAAACATACCTGAATTATATATCATTATCTGCAGGAAAAGTTGACCAAACATAAATAAATATCCATTGATCACAAGAAAGTTTCAGTTGTTTTTTATTTAGCAAAATCCTCTCGGCATAGGAGATTTGTAATGCTTAAAAAATCCGCTTCTGTCGTGAAAATGGTCACTGCGCATGCGTAGTGGGGAAAGAACAGCTGATTTCAGTATTACACGCTCCGTATGCTGAGTAGACTTTCTTCAATAAAACACTACTGACGTGACCCAGTGTAGGAATTTTATTGATTTTTGTTTGGTCAAAGTGCACTGAATGCAACTATGTACAAAAAAGCGTTGTAGATCAAAAAGTAACAAAAATATCAACGAAAAGCTTGCACGATAAGCCGTGTGACAGACAATAGACCCATACATAGGCCTACATAGAGGAATTTACAAAATCAAGGTAGAAGCATTTATGTGTAGAATCAAGAAGAATCAAGATTTGATGATCCTCAACAGAATATATATATACAGTAGTAGAGTACAAATTCCTGAGATTGTAGTAGATGTGACGGTAATAGTGATCCAAGCAGAAACATTATTGCTTATCTTACATCTTAGGCTAAATCGAAATTAGGTAAATAAGGAAATCAAGCTTATTTGTACCACATTGTCCTCCTGCAGATATCTTTACTATAGAGCTTATTCACTTGAAGAAGTCATTTGGTATTGATAGCGTTAATTTGCAATCAGTATTGCAGCTATTATTGATTGATCAGAGAGCGAGTGAGTGGTATCCTACATTAAGTCAGATTTTCGGATGTTGTATGCTGATCGCCAACAACTTATGTTAAACATCCCAACTGATACTACAAACAAAGTGACAGGAGAGTGGGGAGAAGTTTGGTGGCGACCAATCGGCTAACAGAAACAACTGAATCAGGACAGAGGTAGATCTGAAAATCAGTGCTGTTGGTAAAAGTGAAATAGCTTCGATAATCGAATAGGGTCGTTTCCATTTTTGTAATCTGTCTCAGTAGTCTTTAAGTAGCAGACCATTTTTTGTGCAACAATAAAATTTGATTTAATTTTACTTGATTAACACTTGAACCGGCTTATACTCACCGATTGATAGTGTTATAAACACAATCTGTAGCAGAAGCGCTACCCAACTCAACAAATACATAAACCACATCCTTATTTAATTGGTCATTAAACGCATGACCGGTCAAAAATAACTTCTCAAAATTTTTTCACTGACAAGCCAACGTAGACGAGGTGAAGCGCCACCTTGTGGTAGAAGGCGATAATTCCTCACTTGCCAGAACAATCAGGAACACCACAAACACAATTTAATTTTTTAGAAAGACTTTATTGAGCACATGTTTACCATGTTACAGTCACCAATGTCGGCTACTAAATTCCATACACCATGAACAATGTACATTATTCACATTAGTTAGCATCAAATTATTAAAAAAACATTTCAAATCAACGTTGCAGTGCTGAATCAGTGGTACCTGTGTACAAAAAACTCGATCTTCAATTTGTGCGTTTAGATCAAATGCATCAATATGAGCGCCATTATTCTACATTTATATGAATCTTCAATGTCTGATCTCAATCATGATTAATTTCTGATACCACCAGTACCGGTATCTAAAAAACATTTCAGCACCGAGAATAATCTACCAATACCATGCACCTAGAGTTTTTACATACAACGTTCAAGAACATACCTCATATTGGACAATAATTCTACAATATAGAACATACAAAATAAAATCCATTTTCCGATCACAATAATAATCTTTTTACATAATTCTATATATAATTCAAGACTACATGAACAATTTAATTTTCGACATTCCAAAAAATCATATATACACACATTCATGCAATATATACAGTACCAGGTACAAATTTCTAATACCTTTAGAAAACTAAATCTCAATTCGGAAAAATAATCTTTCAAAACATTAAAGGACACATTTTAAGTACAATTTCAAATATGATATCATAGATCAATGTTAACATCGAATATTTGAAGCATCACAACAATTGAAAGAACCTATTAACAGTATTGACAATGGCAAAATACAACATTAGATATACCATCTGAAACAAATATTTAATCGCAACATGTAGATTAGAAAAATAGCTAGACCTACATCATGAAATCAAGTTTCACTAGAATGGCAAATCTAAATTGGGGATCACACCCAGGACATAAACTAACATAGAAAATCAGAATTTGAATACCCCTTACAAGTCGGACTCCTCTTGTAACCAACATGTAACTTGCATCCTATATACTACAAGCATTAGGGACCGCGTATAAAGCATGTATGCTATAAAATTCTGATTTTTTTAATACCTCCCAGCTGCATCTATAATTCAGCTTCTAACAATGAATGATTCTAAATTGTAGCCTAGTCCATTATCAGGAAAATTAAGATATCCCAGGAGTTGAACGAGTCGGTGATGATAGAGGTGGGCTGTACGTATGATGTTTACAAGGTGATTTTCGCCCTTCATTATGATCGTTTTCTGAATAGTCACTACAGTAGAGTATGCATGAGTCGGATCACCTCGGACCGGCAATTCTTGTCCGACTCAAACTTATTCCAAGTTATATACACAAAAAATTTGGTAGTATTGAATCCGGGATTCAAAAATTTTGCAGACTCGCGCATAATTCATATCCGACTCATGCGTACTCTACTGTATATGAACATGCAAAGATCCACGGTTTGGAAAAGGGGTGCTTAATTTTGTGCTGGGCAATTTGATGTTACAACAGTAGACTCCTTGGGTTCGCTGAGCTCAGACAATTTGCCTCACTTTCCTCGGAATATCACTTAAATAGATAGTTAAATAAAATAATTGACAGACAGTCGGGATCGGAGACCATAATTGAAGAGCCCTATAGGTTTATACAGCTCATTTAACTGCATTAAGTCTCTGTCTTTCCGTCTTTTTTTCACATTTTGAAAACTTTAATCTGCGAAAAAAAGGGGGAACGTACACCCTTACGCCACACTCTGGATCTGTAACTGGAATAATCTGAACTTGAAACAGCCTTACGTGCAAATCATACAAACATTATTACCAATGTTTCGAGTACCTGATGACGACTCATAGCGTTCAGTCGAAACGTCGTACTCAATACATTTCTTCAATTTCTACATATTATCAAAAATACATAAAGAGGATGTATTTTTGATATTATAGACTTTTTTATAAATTTACAGTGGGATATCTACTATATTATTACCAATGCGCAACAGATTTTTCCTATTTTCACTCGTTATCAAATGATCGTTCTATAAACTAATTCCTATGAAATCGTTTACTGTCATACGATAAGCCGCGGGTCGAAGAAATCACAGGGGTTAGAAAAATAAAATATACTACGAAAAACTATCATTAATACTAACAACGGTACTTGTGACAATGAATTCATTGAACGATCACAGAACGGTAAACTGAATTTGAAATAAAGATCTAAGGTCCACGTGTTTCAACTAGTTTTCTTTGTTCGGGCTAAAGCTTGTTTCAGTAAATCGTCGAAACTTCCGCCTCCGCCCGCGACAGGACCTGCTCGTTTGTAAGACGTCGATAATTCCTCTTCGACTTCGTTATTTCCATCTGCAAAAACAAACCGAAAGCAATGAAAATCAGTTAAATTATCAGATTAGTGAAGGGGTGATTTAGTCACGGTACTTATGACACAGTCAGAAATTTCCAAAGGTCTTATTTTTGGATAATTTCTTAGAAAGTTGATACTTCAAATAATTGAGTGACACTGAACTCTGTTGCCCTTCAGCCTTGTTATTCAGGGCAGGCCATTAGGTATGTGGTTCTGACAAGGCTATCAGTGCACTCTGTCCGCAGTGGTTTCAATTCTCCACTTTACATGTATCACTAACCACTGCTAACTTTTGTGTGATTTTCTCCGTTAGACCGATGGGTAAGAGTGCCATATATCGGCATGCCGATTGGCTTCATGATTTTTTCAAAATGCTTATTGGCTCCAATTGGCTACAAGATTATTTCAAAATGGCATTGCCCATCAACGCTTACCATAATAAATGCGTTGATTGGTCAGATACTTAATTGATTATTGGATGCTGTACATGGAAATCAGGGCCAAAGTAAGCAGTGGTTATTTTGGACAAAACAATAGTAGAGCTGAATGAAATGCTATCAAGGAGGCGTAGGCTATCAGATGCCAGTAGTAATTTTTACAGAGGTATTGATTTTTCAAATGGATGTGCCATAATAAGAACGATGGCTGTAACACAACACATACAACATAACATTGAAATTTCATAGCTAGTTCTAATTCTAAAAATTATCAATGAAAGCATATAGGATTTCAACGCAACATACAATTAACAAGCTACGTAAGTGAAATACCATTCTTACCTAAATCAGCATAATCGGATTTACAAAATTGTCGCCTTCCTCCAAAACAGAGATCAAATTTCATAACCCCGGGAACGTCATTGCCTTCTGAATAAATAAACCGAATGATTAATGGATTACATGACGATAGTTTTGAATATATCCATATTTAGTCGATTACGTGCAAAGAAAAGCGATACTTACTTTCAATTGCAGCAAATGCATCACACGCGTAGGTAAATGTAACAAATCCATAATTATCACTGAAATATCACAAATTTCAATCTACATGAGCACCATTTTCAAAAATAGAAGGCCAAATTTTAAAAGACTGATGATAACTACATACCCATGTTCCCTAAAGTGCACATTCGCCTCCTCGATTTCACCGAAATAACGAAATCTCTCCCGCAAATCTTCACTCTTATAATTCGAAGGTATATTACCGACGTATATAACTCTCCTTTCATCCTAAAACATAAACAGCATCCTTAAATAAACATAATCTAATTTTACCTCAGTAGGAATCACATTTCTACCAGTAGCAGTTTTGTAATCAAGTGGATTCATCAGGCAATACTATCTAATGACACACCAAAATGATTCCCAATTTTCATAAATGACATTTAATTTCTTATGAAAAATATCCACTCGACAAGTCGTCATAAACGTCTTGGTCCTCGGAGTGACATCTTAGACCCCAAGTAAACAGCCCTTCAATCAATCAATCATGGATGACAAATCATTGTTTTGCTTTCCCTTGCCTCCTTCTGACTATCGAACATATCAAATTCTAATTCACCAAGTCCACTGAATTTGTCTATTCGGTACACAAATTTCTAAAAAAAATTCCTTTATCTCCCATTCCCCAATATGCACTTCATGTGAGTTGGAAATCATAGCAACCACTCAAGTTACGTACATAGTTTCTGACCTTGCAATGGCACAAGTGAAAGTGTATTATAGTAAGAGTAGGCCCTAAAGTATATAATAAGACTCTATCTCAACGTGTTGAAGATTAACCTAAACAAGGTATAAAAAGTTAAACTTACTATTTTTTTATTCTTTTCTTCTGCTTCTAACCTTCTTTTCTCCAAACGTTTTCTTTCATCCGAGGCCGACCTGAAAGCACATGTTAACAGGACTTAAGATGTGCCTGGAAAAAATAGATTATTTAGTTCCATCGGTCAATCATATAAAACCCTCACCTCTTGTATCTACGTCGCGGTCTCCTATCCCTTTGGCTTCTGTTTCCTACTGGAGATCGGGAGCGCGATCGAGATCCTGACGAGCTACTGGAAAAAAATTCAAAATCGATAACATTTAGAAATATGCCTATTTTCAACAAAGATGACAACATATAGCGAGAAAGCTTCCTACACCACTAACTACTAAGACTATTATTTCCATACATTGTTGTATGTAAAGGAAGACTCAAGTTTGTGAACCAAATACTTGTCTTCAGATAAGGCCATATCCTCTTCAATCCTTATGTACAGCCCCCTGTACATTAGTTTTTTTCCATGAAATTCATCTTCAAACGTTTTTCTGCAAGTTAATCCCTATTGTACAGTATGTTGTACAAGCTGTGCTAGCATCGCGCCACAGCAGCGAAAAATGACTTTTACATTGTCATTATCCCACCCTGTTAATATGAACGAAATCCAATAAAATTCCAATTGTCCCAGGATTGGGGAGGATATGGTTAACACATAAATAAGCAGAGATGAGAATTCCCAAGTTCGAAAAACACTATACAGATTTTGCCACAAACCCGGAAGTGAATTACCAGATTATATTTTCATCTCATAGGCAGAAGGTAGATTGCTATAATCAGGTTCAAATCTTGTTGTGATGACATTTACTAATGCTAAAACAATATGCATTAAGAACCAAACATTTTCGGAGCCAAAAATGTGGATCATCGCGGAAATGCAGGGAATTCTAGGGGCTCCCGACAATTGGTCGCATGATTTCAAATTGACATCAGCGATATATTTACCTGGATGATCTAGACCTAGATCGGTGTCTGGTTGAACGTGACGATCGAGAATCTCTGCTGCTTCTAAAAACAGATCGATAAAACGGTAATTAACGAAACATCAATCATTTGGGTAGAATTACTGCTACTAGGTCGTTTCCATACAGTTGCCAGTTCAACAGTGAAGTATCAAGAATCATAATTGTTCTGAATGCGTTTTTACATCCAATGCTATTAAGGGCAGGTTCACACACTGCAAAGGGTAGGCTCACTGCTATCGAATGGCAAAACCAAGAATCAAATTTTTTTATCAGCCAATAATAAGTGCTGATTTTATAGCCGAGCAAAATTAGTTTTTTTCTTATCATGTCTCCCAGTATGCTGCATAGTCTCAAGACTATGGACCTTTTTCATTGTGCCATTCCGATATAAAAATTAATCAATTCTGGAATAACATGGCTCTACTGACACATCGGTAGGTTTATATAATACTGTATTCCGGAATTGGTACCAGTAGATCACATTCTGGTTGAAACTAGCACAGTAGAATAGTATCGGTAAACTGGAATAGTGCAATTGAAATGGGCCTTTATTCTATCACACTGTAAACTGGAATAATATGATCTACATGACTATCTCGCAGTGCTACTAGATACAGAACCGGGTTCACACTACTTTTTGTTTTCAAATTCCCTGTATTTTCCCTGCGTTTTCCTTGATTTTAATTAATTTTCCCTGATAAATCACAAAGATTTTGATAGTTAAAATACAGTAATCTGTATCACGAGATGGATGTAATATGTTGATGACAAATATGACATGGATGACTGAGATGGAAACATTGACACTTAAAAATTCAAAGCAAAAAAGTACATGTATGTCATATCCATGAACTCTGATGCGAAGGGTGCCAATCGGTTTAGCTTTTCATCACCATAGCCATCATACAGATACTCCAATCTAACAATCTAACATAATATTATTAGGACAGAAGGGGAAAGGCAGATGTATCCTTAGACACACACATTACTTTGCGCAGGCAGACTGATAATATATTTTAATTTTCCCTGAAAATTCCCTGAAATTTCCAAAATTATGAAATTCCCTGAATTTTCCATGTGCGGTGGGAACCCTGACAGAAACAGGTACAGTTGACCCTCGATCTTACGACCCTGGAACCAGTGCAGTATTGTTTATTACGACCAAGCTGATGTTTCAAACGAACCATCGGATATTACGAACATTTATCTTTTAGTCCCAGTGCATGGTTTCGTAAGATCGAGGTTCCGCATTAATTCAGTGCACATTCATACCTTCTCGACGACCGCGACTTCGGCCATTTCTTCTGATCGGGAGAACACTGACTCGAATCACTTTCGTCGCCCAATGAATTATTCCTGTTGTGATCTTTGTTGTGATCGTACTTCGTGCTGTTTGTGAAGCAACTATAATACGCCGGCAGTTTGCTGAAGACGTTTTGCGCGTCATCCCTCACCGGAGACGGATCACGGTCGTAGTTATGACCGCCGTTAACGGCGAGTGCTTCCGACAATATATCCTTCTTTGTCGGCTTCGTATCGTGCGACAATGCCGTGCAATAATTCGGCAACTTATCAAAGTAAATATCGCGATCGTTTACCACAGCGTTCGCCGCACTGTTGTTCTTGCGTCGGCCCATTTTTTTGTTATTTTCTTTATAGTCCAAACGTTCGCCGGCTAGACGATCGTAACGACGAGCGCTTCGATCAAGTTCAACTTCGCCGAATTCCTCTGCGATATGATCAAGTCGAACTTTTGGTTCGTTTACACTCGAAATCGGAACTGTACTCACTTGAACGTGTTCTTTACAGCTTTCGGCATCGGCTGATTGAGCGAGATTTCGGAGAAGCGTTTTCAATACACTGGCATCCGGTTTCTCTTCCTTAATTTCTTCGTCGCGCAGAGGTAGTGGTGGCGGTGGCTGAGGACATGTGACTTCCGTCACAATGGGCTCTTCCTCCGGTAGAGGCGGATTTATAGGTGCGTCTGCCACGCCGACTATATCTACCACTTCGTCGATATTGCAAGGTACAATTTGTAGCAATGGAGTCGATGCACGACTGGTCAACGTGCTGCTAGGAAGCGAAGGTTGCTGGTCGGTAAAATTACTATCATTGTTCGACAATGTCTGATCACACTTCGGTTGTTGATTGTTAGCGTTATTGAAACAATAATCGTGATCTAGGCTGACTTGTTCTTTATCAGCGCTTTCGGCCGCCGTAAGTGGATCTGAATTTTGAATGACCCTTTGAACTCTGGGCGACGAAGCAACAGCGACCGACTTCGGAGGGCCTCGACTTCGCTTTGAAGGCATGCTCATCGGTAACATAATCGCCGATTTTCGTTTCGCCGCATTTTTTATTTTCTCGATTATTTCACACGGTGGGCTGACAGGTCGACTGCTAGATGGGGTCGACACTGGAAAAATACAGACAGAAACAAGTTTAATTTCCATGGACTCATATCTAACATTCTATTAACTGTGTCACAAAACTTTGAACTTCAGACATCTACACTAGATAAATAATACTGCCGATTTCAGATGAAAAATCAACATAATTTTTGGGATCACTGACCTGGGCTTATGGCTGGACTGGCGTATTTGGCTAGAACGACTTTCTGGTGTAAAGATTTCTTTGGTATGATGAGTTTGCGGCCATTGAGAGGCGAAGGACAATCCGCAGGCTCATAACTGTTGAATAAATAATCAGAAAATTGAACTATACGTACGCACATTTTTATACTCAATTGATATCGAAGACTATGACCCAGTCCTTTATATTATCAACTAGGCCAGACAATCTTTATGATGATTATCTACTTTTGATAAGGGACATAAAACCACAAATTACCTTTGAAGTAGTGGTGCTTGAAAGTCGCTTCGTTTTGATTGTTCAACTAGTGTAGCTGAAACTGAAAAATAAAGAAGATTCTAAATCGAATTGTAAATACATGGAATGGACTTACAGAAGATGTGGTATCTGCGCCATCTATGAACTGTTTTAAGAACAAACTGGATAAACTGTGGCGCAACGCAGACTCTTATATAATCATAAGTGACGATCTAATGTTCTTGGCAATTGCCACTATGCCGTAAACATTGAGAACAATGAGTGGCTAAAGTGCAGATAACAGAGCTGCCAACCTATCAAATATTTTTTCAGGAACAATTCCAAATTTTTTCAGGAATTTTTAGTACCCCATCAGG
>JAYMFW010059882.1:0-10964 GCA_036785005.1 Tubulanus punctatus | reverse complement strand
TACATTTATCTGATACAATTTCATGGATAATGTTTTGCAAACTCGCAAATTGTAATAATTAATGGTCGAAAAATGTCTTTCAAAATTGAAAAATCTACCAATGTTTCCAAGTGCTAAGAATTTTATTGAAAAACTTTTAAAAAGACTTCGTTACGATAAATGCGAGACAAAATGAGTCCTTAGGCACTGAGGGATAAAGACACGATTTTTCCAATACTTTAACGTTAAGTCCAGTTTTCCCAGGTAAATCTTCATCCTATATTCCAACAGCGCCGATAATTCATATGGCAATATAAAAAAGGCACTAGAGGAAAGTTTCTGTGATTCTTTATTCGTTATCTTTTTTATCAAATTCAGTAAAGCACTGGTATATTAGGTTTTTGGATATCTATGGTTATTTCAAAATTGTACGTATTTCATGTCCATTCCGCACTAAAATATATTACATTACATATATGATACATGTCAAGTATTTTTCTGTCTATTCTGATTTTCAGTTTTAAAACGGAGAAATCAAGATTAAGAACGGACAGACGCCTAAATAGTTTCAATCACCCGATTATCAACTAATGGAATAACCACCGTTGAGGGAAATACCGAAGATCGGTAACAGATCCTTCCTACACCCGCCTTAATTTTAGTATTGTGAATGCCGACTCATATCGCATTCGTCCCTACGGAGATTTAATGATTTTGAATCAGTAGAATACGTCGACACAGATCGCCCAAGTTCAGGTCGTGACACACCGCGTGCACTGATGCATGCATGAGTCCCACAAAATTTCCAGCCACAAAGATTACACCAGAAAATCGTGGAAAATAAGAAAATACCTTAAAATTTCCTCCAATGAATAACATTTTCAAAATCTTCCTTCCGGCATGGTAGTTCCGCGTTGTTGCAGCGTTTGTTTGAGACAACCAAATTACCTTAATTCGTCCAAAAATGTATACGGTACGAATGAAAAATGTCTGTTCAATGGGGATCCATTTTGGAGGCCTTCAATAGCTTAGATAAGATAATTCTTATATATGAAACAATAATATGATATCTAGGTTCACACTTACGCGTAAGTGTCATCTTAAAGGGCACATCATTCAAATATAGCATTCACTTTATGTGTTCCAATTTGTGTCATCGTAGGCTATCAGCGTAAGACTGTGTTTTCCCCCAACACGACTAACAAAATGACTTTGTGTGAATAACAGATTTAAACAATAAAACAAACGCCTGGGGTTTCAAACCACTGGCATTCTAAATCAAAAACTTAACATATAAATATTTGTTGTCGAATTAAACTGAATATACTGATTGAACAAATGATAAATTTCAGGAAATAAATAAAAGTGAACATCGATCAGTAATGTGATTAGTTATACAAATCATGCTTTGATGAATAAATATATCGTAACCTAGGCCCCTGGGGACGTAGGGTCTGGTCACTACTGATCAACCATCAACAACACAGCGGAATCTTTTACATGATCTTACTCAGCTACAGATTGAACATATTGTATACTAACTCAACTAAGGTGTGGGGATTATTCATAACTAATGAAACTAAACTAATGTCATCTACTTATAAATTCATTAACTAACTATATAATAGCAGGGTCATAATATCATAAAAACCTGTGATGACTGGGGGATCTTCTGAAAATTGCTTGGACATTCGAAACATCCATAATTTGACATTTAACTTAAGATTTCATCGATTTTACTACAGTTTTACGCGAATGGGACCAAATCGCTTTGTTTGCTAAGTGTATAGAGCTCTGCTAATTAAGAAATAGTATCTTAACGCAAAACATTATATAAGTACATTTATGTTTTGAGTAAAATTGATTTTCTTTACATAACACTTGCTTGTGCGCAATCGCTATGAGCTATGATCATAATGAAACCGAATCACATCGATCGCGTACTAATTGACTAGAGGGAGGACATATATTTCCCCCAACGTCCACCTCACACTCCACATAACGTAATAATGTTAGAAAAAACTATTGTCCTCTGAAATCCACTTTCTCTTCTTGTTTGAACATCACTGGCTTGCTTCTTTATAGTAAATCATCGACTCATTTGCATAACATATGTTGGCAAGATTCCTGTAAATTCAGATAGGATTTTAACCAATACTCGTGAAAATAATTTGTAGTTAAATAGTACTGAAATTATGTTAAATCCCCATCCAAATCATGAATTGATGAAAATTGTTAATAGAATTCAGAATTTTTTATCAATTTTATTAATTTGATGCTCGAAAATTATGGATTTTAACCAGTTAGGCCTACGAAATAAGTAATTTTTGTTTACAGAATACCTTAGGATATATTGGCAGCACAAATTGTTCTATATACAACAACTTCGATTCTAGACTCAAATTTGGTGTCATAAATTCCAAGTTCGTGTAAGATAGGGTCAGTATTTTTTACCAAATTTTTGAAAAAAAATTTGAGTCTAGAAACAAAGTTGTTACAGTGTATTGAACAATTTGTGGTGCCATCGATCCGTTGAATTATTTTTCAATGAATTGCTATCCCATTGATGAACCGCTGAACACAATCAAAAAAGTTCGTGTAAAATAGGATAAGTATTTTTTAACAGATTTTTTAAACAAAATTTGAGTCTAGAATCGAAGCTGTTACAGTGTATTGAACAATTTGTGGTACCATCGATTCATTGAATAATTTTTCAGAATTGAATAGTGTCATACAGTAGTTGATGTCACAGTTAATTTGAATTCAACACACTTAAAACCTTATAATACAGTGAATTATACTGTTCATTGTACATGGTCGTTATAACGACTTAGTTGAAATGTGGCGTTATAAAAGTTATATAAATTATGCGGTTATAAAAGTTGCAATTTAATCGAAATTGAACTAAATTTGTTCCTCATAAAAAGACTTTCGTTATTACGAGATTTGACTGTAGTTACTACTATCAGTTTAATGAATACACGTACACTCAATATTGAATGACAATTAAACGATGAAAAAGAGGGATTTTAAAAAATCTAAATGACCAAATGACAAGGAAGTTATGTGTCAGGTCCTCTGCATTTTGTTATTTTGGCCAAACGATTTATATGATTTTAAGTCACTATTTTGTGAAACAGTATTTTTGTAATCTTCGTCACGAAAGCTGCCCAAAACCCGTAATGTACGACCCAATGAATTATTTAGTATCTATTTTATCACGGTCCCGTGCAATTTGGACTCCATTTAACAAATCGTATATAACACTTGAATATGAATATCAAATGTAAATGTACTCTTCACTTTAATTGGTTATTTGATGAGTAAGGGTTCTCATATTATTAAAGTGGGTGGCATTTTTTAATCTCTATGTAATATTTGAACATGCCCGCCGTCAGCTGCGTGAACAACTAATTTAATTCGTCCGGTGCTGCCCCCGCAACCGTAGAGAAACTTGCAAACGATGGCGCCTTAAGATGGTTACTACTCACGTGCCACATTAAGTTGCCGACAAATCATAGATGGCGCTACAAGACGGTTTGCACTCACCTGCCGCAGTAACCTGCGGGATCGCGCAGCAAGGCGACCCTACATTTTCCATTAGTTCTACGCACCCTATGTGCTCAAAAGATTAACAACGACTCCTATCACCAGGTGTCACCTCTAGTGGCATCAATGATCGGCGTGCCGAAGTTAATGGTTTCTAGCATTTTGACTTTATCAAACTTCTCGAATAGATTAGAATGGAATATAAGGACGAAAACTAAGGCACCAGGCGCATTCTGATCAATTTGAATTTCTAATAACATTATACTTATAGATAATGAGCCTCGTTATAAGCCTACAGTTAACTCTGCATATATATGTGCATATCTGTTGGGGTTCCAGAATTTTCAATCACGTTAGTCTGAGCTATCCGAATTCAGTACGGCCCTGCTGTGGGACTGAACTTAAAAGGGTGAATGCCATCTCAATATATTTTCTTAAAAGTAATCTTTTTTTTCATTGACACACTTCTAAATATCATATCAAATCATATTACATGATAATTCATATCGTCCGGAATTTCATTTAATTTACAGTACTTGTAAATCAAGTGTCGTTGCTGAGAAGTGGCGACACCTCAAAATGCGGAGCATGAATAAACTATAATTGAATGTCGCTTGTTCGAAGCGCATTGAATCTACACTACACTAGGCGACCCCTTCAGAAATCCAATACTGTTGGAAGTGCCCTTTTTCGTGACAAATAACCCGGGCCTGAATGTTCACTTCAATCAATTTAGTTTTACCGGAAACATCTTATAGGATTCTACACCATCCGCCAGAAAATCAATATCACTTGATATGAACTCTGGGGTCATTTAACGGCTTTAGTTTCAATGTTTAAAGAGAAAAGCAGCTCCAGGCTTATATTCTGGTTTTGGACATTAGAACGAGAACTGTGGCGTTATAACGAGGCTTGAAAACCAGAAGAGGTAACACTTTGAGAGACAAATTCCACAGAAAATCGCCATCAAGACTGTTTTCATCAATGTCCAAATAATAATTGTTCGCATCAAATCTGAACTTACAATTAGTGCCTAAATAGCTGGACCATGTGTGTTCACAAACTAAATGATTCTAAGTGCATGAACCTTATAAACCCATATATCATTTTCATATGCGAGGAAAATCACGATATTTCCTCAAAATATTAGGTCCTAACTGGTTAAAAATGACGCTGTAATGTTGCGCCACCTCGTCGCAATTTGTATAGCTGATGCTTAAAAGGGTTTGACCAACATGCGAATTTCATTAAGATTATTTTCAAGCATTTAGTATTGGCTAGCGTGTCTCAAAAATGTAATTTCTATTAGATTTAAACATTCCAAATTTCATTTTGATTTTAGTTATGTCTTCGTCATAGGCGAGAATAGGATTTTTAAAGTATTTTTTAGGCTTGGGTTTAATCAACGCATGAATCAGAACCATTGCCAAATTCTTAATTCTATGTTTTACAGTAAGATTTTGGCGTGTTCTATTAATAAATCTTAAGATTTTTATAAGTCCAAAAACCAACATTAAAAATTTAGAATCCGAGACTGACCATTAACCTTTAGCGCCTAATCCAAGATTTATCATTGATGAGCTACTGTTATAAAATATTCCCAACACAGCGACTTTTAAACGACTAGTAATAGCTCATGCAGCCATCTACAATCTCAAAATTGCTCAGAATGTAAAAAAGGAAGGATTTTCCTGTAAGATGTCATCTTACAGAAAAATCCTTCCTTTTTTACATTCTGAGCAATGTCAAGATATGTTTAAATTTTCAAAAAAAAATCAAAATGTTTTTAACATCTTATGCCAAATTAGGGTAAAAAATCAGTTTTCAAAGGCGTGAAGACGTTCACAAAATAAATTGGATTATTTACAAAGTTTGATGGATTTTTTTCAGCAGAATGTTCCTAAAACACAGGGCTTTCTGTTCACATAAATTTTATATTGTGTTGTTCTTGAGACATTATGAGATTTTTTGGGTTACAGAAATTTTGAATGGTCTTAAAAATGAAATTTAGGATTCTAAAATGCTTTGTCAATTAGATGACCCTAGTTTTATCTTTCATAAATTCTCGCATCTTTAAAATCCTAGGCATGAAAGGTTAATCTGTTCAGTATTCCTTAATAATCCGCAATTATCACTCACTATATAATGAGTTTTCTACTATTGACATCAGATTCAGATTTCTCGTTTATCGGGTGGTCCAAAAGGTGCCGAAATTCTGATCTTTCAACAACTGATTTAATCATATTACTTTATCACGGAATTTCATCAGATTTTATCCGCGCAAATAGAGCATGTCCTGTGACGTTACAAATTTTTATCTTGACGTTAGAGCATATTTTCGAAATATGTCGGGTAATTGACACTTGGTGTGATTGACACGTCTATAGTTCGCAATTTTTGGTATTTGGAGAAAGAAGCATCGATATTTTTAAAGAGGATCGATTTTGCAATGATTCTTCTTGCGATTGCTGCATGATCTAAGGTTGGTGTTATGTTGAAACTATAATCATCATTATCATATCATTTGCAACATTTATAAAAGAAATTTAAAAAAAACATGCAGAAAGAATTTAGGCTCATCCATACTGCATTAGATTCAATATTTACACCTCGATCTACACTGCAGACAAGAAAATGGCAATTAAATTTGATCAATCGTCATTTTAAGTTCATGATTTTTGAAAACAAGCAAAAATAAAAAAGTACATTAAACGGGTATTGATAGATTATTCAGCTGAAATGACTATCAATGGTGACGAGCCTCAGCTGACTCTAATTCTTGGAGTATTATACGGTAGCCTATTGGGTATGCTGAAAATGCCAATGGAAATAGCAGGAGTGGAGTTTGCCGGGAAATTACGGTTATTTACTTCCCAAATTTTAATGTAGATGATATAATATATAAAATGGCATTTTTCTCCGCAATGTGTATATGAAAATGAAAAATGCCCGCGGTATAACATACAGTAGAACTCGCCAAATTCGGGACTGGATAAAATTATATTGAACATTTTGGACTCGTTACTAGAAAATGAAAAGAAATATATCGAGTCCTGACAAATACTCTCAGATTTCAATCTCGATTATTCAACAAAATTAACTGGAGATCCGATTGAGGCGAGTTATACTGTATTCCAGTTTTTGTCGCTGCAGTGTAGACGAGTTATTTGATGAAATTCCGCTTGCCAATTCTTATAAATTAACCTAGAGTTTTTCTACGAAAGCTCTCAAGGTCAAACTATAAAGTGGACATTCTCATATTATGTAGTTAGCAATTCTTTCTTCAATAATTGGAAGTAAATGAAAATATATTTTGAGACACGTTGTTACCTGTTCGGAGAGGTTATTAGACCCTACACTTAATTATTAGGCTGGGGCAATTATTCCAAAATGATTTTTTGATTGTGAAGGATTTTTATTCTTATATTCATCGAGTTCTATTTGGCTCAAACCGGAATTGGACAAATATGAAAACAGACTGATGATACAAGGGCGTCCCAGAATATTTCATGTAAAGCAAAAATTTGAGAAACGTTTTCAATTTGTCAATGTGAAAATAGGAATTAGAAATATTTTTTCTGGGACACCCCACTAAGAATCGTGGAGTTTATTAAACACAAAACAAAGATAACAACAGCCACCAATATTACAGGTGGTAATTTTCATAAAATATATTTATTCATCCTATAATTTTTACCTTTAGTGTTTCTTCTTGGCAATGTGCGCTTTCGTCCAGTCGAGCCTCAAACTTCATAAATCCGGTGTAGAAATTAGAGTGATATCAGCTCTCAAAACTTGGTAGGAATTAATTGTATTTTCGTAATTCAATGTCAAATGAATCATTTAGCTGTTATGCGACCAAAACAATTGATCAATAGATTTCAAATGTTATTTTTACCAACATAATTGATCAACTATGGATGTTTTTTTTAAATTGTGCATGTAATGATTGAACTCTCTAGATTCCGTAATGAGAATTGTATGTTATGGATTTAAATCAGTCAGTCCCATCAGGTAACACGGTGACGTCACTTGTCATGAGTGTGACGTGTCATTCACTTGTTCATCTGACGAAAGATAATTGTTTCATCTCACCGGATAATGAGACCGATCGACATCGATCGTTCTTCTTCATCGACTAGAACTACCGGAGTCATCAGGACACTGGGTGTCGGATGGGGCCGAGTCGGAGACAGATGGTGAGGAGAGAAGACTTATGAACTAGTAGGGCTGGGGATGAGAGTTGGAGTGTGTGAGAGGGGGACAAGACATGAGTGGATGAAAGGGCAAGGATTAAGGGTCGGGCGTGTGGAGTAGACGTGGACATATGGAGGCATGAGTGACGATGAAGCATGGAGTAACGAGACGTGAATGTGTGAGGTTTGGATTTAGCTCGGGGTATTTTCAGAAAGAGTGGACATTCTTGGAAACTGTAAAGCGGCGTTTAGCTGCGCGCGGAAAGCAGGCGGGACGAAGGGAAATGCATTGTTCCATTTCTCGTTAACAATGCCTTTATACCTTCGCCCCGCATGTACAGCGCGCATTTAAACGCCGCTTTAGATGTTACTGAGAGATTGATTGTTAGTGACAGATAGGATGACATCCGTTGATTGATGCGATGTGATAATTGAAATGTTGGTTTTTCACTGCAGTCCTGTTCCCAGGTTGATAAGAGCTACGCAGAAACACCAGAACTATACCAAAAAAACCTCAAACCATGATTGTAGCACCATTCTTTCCTTATCTCTAAGAGTTACCATTCAAGCATTATGAAGATAAGCCATAAGAAGCTATGAAGACCCTACACTATAAAGAGTAAAGAAAAGTTCTAGATCCGAAGAAAACCCTTGGGCAAAGGATGAGCTTTGGAGGCGTTAACCACAAAATAGTGTAATTCAGTGACGGCTGATCAAACAGTTCATCAAAATTTGAGGCGCAATCAATGAAAGGTCCATAGTTAATGACAAGTTGCTGCTTATATCCTTTAAGTATCAAATGTTACTGTATTTTTTATTGTTCTTGGGAGGAACTTTCACTCGTGTGCCAATTCTTTCCACATCATCAATCATGATATCGTTTATTTTTTCACTGGATGATGTTTTGTGCCTGGTTGTGCCATTACGGGTAGATTTTGACCATTTCTGATAGATTAGCCACAGTTCTCGTTTTTAGAAGGAATAGACCCCCTGTCCGCCCTGTCAGCCAACAGGGGGACTAAACTTCTTCTCTTTTTTCTGAGAACTTTTATTGAGTGCAGTTGTGCGCACTTCTTTTGAGTCGAGGTAGTAATAGACATATGTCCGTTCATTGAACCAACACGGATCTATACTTCGAATTGCTCTCAAACCCCACTCTATTGTGACTATGTTTTATATGGTCATTAATGGCACATTACACATGTTTACTTTTTTTCTCTTTTGTTTTACTACCCGTACGTTTCTTTTCTTGTGTTTTAGATTTTTTTCTCTTTTTTCCTTTTGTTTTCGAGATATTGCTGGGAATCGAAATGCTTCAAGAATAAACATACATATTGAGTGAGTTTCCCAGGAGAACAACAGAATCACACAGAATTTATATCAGAGGGAAATCCGTGCAGAAAGATATATACTCCCAAGCGCAACTAGCCGTTCTCTTGGACAAACAGTGAATCTGGCCTATAGGGCCTCATGACCATTCGAAAAGTAAGCTCCAAGGCTAAGGATGCCCCAGGGAAACGACGGTTTGAAAGCTATAAAGGCCTTACGTGTAAATGAAGCTTCAAAGGCCTTCATGCCCTTGGACAAAGGGAACAGCTTTAAAGCTAAGGAGGCCCTAGGTCAAAAGACGGCTTCAAATCTATAAAGGCCTTGGACGAAGGGAGCTCTAAAGCTAAGAACGCCCAAGGGCAAAGGGGAGGCTTCAAAGCTATGAAGGCTCCAGGGCGAAGGAAGCTCTAAATCTAAAGAGATCGTGCTGTCACGTGGGTCGATCTGTAATACATCGGGGGTAATGGTGGTCTTTGATATTGGCGACATTACACCATACAATAAACTGAATACATTCCCGAGGATAACTCGATGTATATATTGACCACCATTATGGCGACATGATTATCACCACGGATTTGAGGCTATCGGATATAGTTCTAGTGATTCTGTACATTTCTTATCAATCTGAGAACAGGGCTACAATGAATAACAAAAAAATGATATAGTCAAATAATTTCAATCAACTGATGTCATCCTATCAGTCACAAACAATCAACCTCTCAGTATTTATCTAACAGATCCCAACAACATCCACTCTTTCTGATTACTCCCCAGAGATAAACCCAACCCTCGCCCATTCATGTCTCATCGGTCCATGTTTCATCGTCAGTCATACCTCCAGCTGTCAACATCTACTCCACACCTCCGAGCCTCAATCCCTGCCCCTCAATCCAGTCATGTCGTGCCCCCTCTCACAAACTCCAACTGTCATCCCCACCCCTACCGTTCACATGCCTTGTCTCGTCACCAGCTGGTTCCAACTCGCTCCCATCTAACACCTAGTGACATGATGAATCTGGTAGATCCAATCGATGAAGAGGAAAGATCGATGAAGATCAGTCTCTTTCCTGGTGAAGATGAAACAACGATCATCTTTCGCCAGATGGACGGGTGATTACATGCCACACTCATGACAGGTGACGTCATCATGTCAACCGATGGAACAGAATTGATCTAAATCCACAACATACTAATCTTATTACATAATCTAGATATTTCACTCCTTACTTGCTCAAATGAAAAGCTTTCTCATTGTTATTAATTTTTACATTGTTTCAACCTGAAATTTGTTTTTTATCTTAAAAACCATGTCGTTTAGAAAAAAAACCCATTAAATCTACTGATCATTTGTTCTGGAGAAATCCGAAAAAAACACCTATAAATGATTGATTTGACAGCAAATGTCTTTTTGCATCTTTCGTGAAATATCAGCTAATAATCAATTAACTGAAATCTTATTTTTTACGGAGAGCGATATTTAACTTAGCGGGACGCTGCAAAAAAACTTTTAAGTTAAGCATCATACATGTGGATCTTTCTAGTCTAAACATTGTATGTACATGTATAATGGATTTTAACTATAAAAGCGGTATTCATTATTCTTTTGAATCAAAAATGGATTTACTGATTTATAAAAGATAATCAACAATTAGACTTAATCAATTTGAATATAGTACCGGTATAATGTGTTTTGTTACTTACTTTCTCCGAAGCTATGATCATTTGAAATGCAGTCACCAATGGACGACCCATAATCTCATTGTACATCTAACTATCGAAGAGAAATGGAAATCAACAATTAGACTTAATCAATTTGAATATAGCACGAAAGAAAAAAATAGAAAATTGATGACATGCTTACCTGAGTGACACTGATGCCGCTAAACTCTTGATTGGGTCACGTGCTAA
>JAYMFW010059550.1:0-10973 GCA_036785005.1 Tubulanus punctatus | reverse complement strand
GTTGTTTTCAGGAGGTGCTGAAAACAACTTTTTTTTTCTTAAAATGTGAAATTCTGTGGCCCGAATCAGCCACCATAATATGGGGATTGTTTGTTTATCATCTTCTTAGTAATTGGACTATGGACCTTTCATTCATGAATGAAGTAACTTACACCAAAATGTATTATGATTTCCAGAGATCTTTTAGAACATTGTATTCAAAATGAACATCCCGGTCCTCTCGGGATGTAGAGGTTAAAATTTATTCTATAAATCAATCAGAAGGACCTAAGATGACGAAAAGCCAGGAAAAAATCGCACAAACCAGCTGAGGTTACAAAACAAGGATCTTCAGACACTGGCAATGATCACAAAAAGAGTAAGTTGACTTAATTTAATGATACAATAATACATGTATATTTATAAAATGTAATTTTCCAGATGAGACAAGCAGTCAGATGAAGAAAACAGCGATGATGAAGAGGAAGGAGGAGAAAACGATAGCGACGATATTTGGTCAAGCAGTGAATCAGGCAGTAGTGATGACAATGGAAATTAATATTTTGGTAGGTCCGTCGGCACAGGTTTAGAAGAACCTGAGATCAGAAAGCACATTTAGGATGTCAGAATTCCATATTCCAAACTTAATGATTACAAAACCATGGTTAAAATATAAGACATGAATGCAGATCGTTAGAGACTGGGCAACACAGCTTTTAGTCCACCGTTCACGTCTGGAACGTTCGTCACGAATATTTTCCTGGTAGGGACAAATTGTAATGGTGCATGTTAACAGTGAGTCGGAGGGTATAGCTCACAGGGGGAGAGACAAAGTGTAGTGGTCCATGTTAACAGTGAGTCGGAGGGTATAGCACACAGGGGGAGAGACAAAGTGTAATGGTGCATGTTAACAGTGAGTCGGAGGGTATAACTCACAGGGGGAGACAAAGTGTAGTGGTGAATGTTAACAGTGAGTCGGATGGTATAGCACACAGGCTGAGAGACAAATTGTAGTAGTGCCTGTAAACAGTGGCTCAAGGGGTCTAGTGGAGTGAGAGACAAATTGTATTGGTGCCTGTTAACAGTGAGTCGAAGAGTATGGAGGGGGTGGGGAACGGCAGCGTATGGTGGATTATGTTGGCAGTGAGTAAGAGAGTGAAGTGCAGAGACGGTCTATTGGGAGGTGTATATTGAATTTGACATCACTTCACTGTTCCTCTCACGCCCACTGTACTCTTCATCTCACATCCTTGTTTCAAACAGGCACCCCCACACTCTGCTCTTTCACGTTCACTATACTCTCCCTCCCACTTTCAACAGATACCACAACCACGTGTCCCTTAATGACCTTAACTCTCCACTGCACAGCCAACAGACTCCACCACACTTGTTCATTCCCTGTCCACTCTCACTGCTAACCAAAACCAAACAGGACACTATGTCCCTCTACGTCCAATATACTGTGCCTCCCACTTTCAACATACGCAACAACACTCTTTCTCTCCATACCTATTCTTCATCTTATCCCACTCTCTTGTCCACTGTACTCTATCACTCATTCCCATCATACACCACCACACTCTGTCCCTCGACATTGGGCTACCTTTCCGCTTACTACCAACAGACACATCCAAACTCTCGCATCCAGTCTACTTTCACACACATTCCTCTCAAACACCACTACATCTCTCTACGTCCACTCTTCTTTCTCTCGATCCCAACGGGCACCACCAGTACCTTTTTCGTCCACTCTACCTTCGCTCTCACCGCTTATACAGACACCATGGCGTTCCGTCTCTGGTCTACGTTGGAAGTGAGGGATACAGTACATTCGACATTGTATTAAGCATTATATTCCCACATAAATGTCCCTGTGTTATAGCTATCTTCACAACCATCTTATCTATGGATTACCCATTTGGAGTCCTCTCGTTTCTAAAACCAAACTCATTCGTCTATTTAGATTGCAGAAGAAGATCATTAGATACGTTACCAAAAAATTCGTTTTAATGAAAATAAGAGCCCACTTTTCAAAAAGGTCGATATTCTATGCTTGAAGATCTAATGAAATTAAGAAATGTTTTTATCAGATAATTAAAGCAACAATTTTACTACCGATCTATGCTCAACTATTATGTAATCGAAATTACTTCTCCCATAACCACAACACAAGATATAACTATGATCCTAATTTTTTGTTCAATGATCTGTATTCTCCTCTTATCTTATGTTAATCTATCATTTTCAGTATACTCGTTGATATCGGTTTCCCTCAAAAGCGATCAATCTGTGATCTTTAATTGCTTTCTGCATATACGAAATGCCCTCTTGTAGAGATGTTTAAATTTCCTATTTACCTTTTCGGAAAGCTTTATCTCAGTCCAAACCATGATTGGAGTTTATGGACTGTTCAATGTAGTTACTCAAAGTATTTTTTGTAGATAGCTTTGAATGAATGTTTGAAAATCTTTAAAATTAGATGCATGGAGTAGCCTTCTCTGGCGTTTTAACCATGATATTATCGACTTAAATATACCAATTTTTGTGCCATCAATTTTATATCAATAAGAAATCTCGACCAACATTCTGTAGGCCTTAATAGTATATAATCATCGTGATCGTTGCGTAATTTACATCCAAACCTTATCCCTAACCAGTGATGCACCGCGTGACATATCACCACCTGAGTCACCTTATCCCTAACAGTGATACACCGCGTGACATATGGGACAAATTTTCCAAAGATCGAAGACCGATATTCTTCATTTCGAAGAACGAGCTGATTTGCCATTTCAATGAGATTTATTTTTGTTTTGTCTTTAAATGAACAGACAACAACATCAGGTGATTCAGCCTATTTTGACTCCAGTTTTTTTGTCAGTGACCGCCATGGTACGGCCATGGCCGTGCGGTCGTACCAGCTCCTACGCCACTGAAATATTGGTTGACCCTTTTCGTGGGGGAGATCATTCCTATCCCTCGGATTTGTCCCAACAAAAATCAGTAAAGGCATACACAGGGGCAACAGACAGACTCGAACCAACGTAAATTTATTTTCAGAGGAAGTGAGGAATGAATAGGCTAGCCAGGATTACAGAACGGATTTTAGTACTCCCAAGTGAAATTGTTGATTAGTGCGATCGATTGACTAATAGCAGCAGTTTTAGATACTTTTAAAAGTTGATCGATTTCAACACTTTAAATTTTTTCATTGTCATTCAGAAAATCATAAATTCTTGTATATCCACCAGATACTTTTTGACAGACTCGAACCAACGTAAATTTATTTTCAGAGGAAGTGAGGAATGAATAGGCTAGCCAGGATTACAGAACGGATTTTAGTACTCCCAAGTGAAATTGTTGATTAGTGCGATCGATTGACTAATAGCAGCAGTTTTAGATACTTTTAAAAGTTGATCGATTTCAACACTTTAAATTTTTTCATTGTCATTCAGAAAATCATAAATTCTTGTATATCCACCAGATACTTTTTGAAATAAAATGATTGGGTTAAAAAAACTATTGCATTGATTTGGTTTCTTGGCAAAGAAAGGGATCGCTAGTTGGCATTGGAGTGGCAAGTAGAAAGAGGCGAGACTGCGGTTAGAGGATCGATGGTCCGTGGGAGGATTCACTTCTGAATTCGGTGCAGTTTACTTGTGGCTCACTGGCGGTCGCATCTTGCCCGAGCGTGGCTAACCACTCGATCTGTCAGATGCGCTGTGTGCAATAAATAGCTGCGTGTCCACGGGTAGCTGCAACTGTCGGACCGAATTCAAAAACTGCATGGCCCGAGGTTTTATGCTATATGGGAAAAGGGCACAAACTGTCCAGCATTATACCCAGCTCAAGAGGGCACAGATTCTGACCAAATTTAGGGCACATACTAAAAGTTGCGAGCGAGGGAAAAAATCCAACGTTACTCAGCTCATAAGGGCACATGCATGTAAGGTGCGCATATTTTCATCAAAAAGTGCACAAACTCGGAGGGCACTGTGCACGACCAAAAACTCCTCAGAAAAGGGTCACTTTTTATATTTATCCAGCTAACCGAATGAATTATCTCCGGTTAGTTTTTTTTTGTTTGACTTGTAAACCAAAAAATTGCCTTGCAGATAAAATAATTATTGTTGGGTCTCGAACACGTGATATAGGTAGGCGTGTTATTGCCACATAACTCCATTTAAGTCAATAAAAGAATGACTAGATATGACAATTGGAAAAACTACATCGGCGGCATTTATGTATTTAATCCACGAACGTACGTGTTTTAGTTTTTAAAATATCGTTCCACCTGCTACTAAACATATTCGTCCCTTCAATTCAATTCAGGAATTTGTTCTTCTATCGATTCTTCAATAGTTTATCTTGCTTTTTTCAATGTAAACTCGCACAACAAACGACTTGAATACGTCATGGTTGTGAGTAACGCAAGTAAAGTAGCCAGGAGATTGTTATTCGGTACAATTTCGACTGCTACAATCGCCGCAACTATCTTTAATGTTTCTGTGAAGTCTGATGCACATTTCGAGTACGAGGAACTAACCAAAGAAGGACGTAAGTTGGATTACCACAACATCATTAATATGTTTTCAGTCATAAAAAAGTCATGAGAGACGAATGTGCCAGAGTGATGTGAGGAAACAGCGATCATATATGCATATAGCCTATGTTCATGCTTTTTTATTTAATTAGTAAGCCCGCTCTATATACTAGTTACTAGTCTCAGAGATCGTGCCTCCAGCACGATCTCTGAGACTAGTAACTAGACTACGCTCTATATTGCTATATATAGTAATTATTAATATACGCAAGCAATGCATGCGAACGCTTAAAAGATTTTTATACGTTGTTGTCGCTGACAAATTGGCTTGGATACTGGGTTTTCTTTACTGAATAACTTGCAGAAAATTATTCTAAAAAATAAAATAAATTGATAATGAGAGACGAATGTGCCAGACCAGAGTGATGTGAGGAAACAGCGATCATATTAGTCTAGTTACTAGTCTCAGAGTCGTGCCTCCTCTAGAGGAGTAACTAGACTACGATCATCTGCATATAGCCTATGTTGATGCTTTTTTATTTAATGAGTTAGCCTCTATATTGCTATATAATATTGCTAAAACTTAGTGTTTTCTTTTACTCGATCAACATTTGAGTGTTTGCTTGAGTGTGCTTAGTCATCGCCTTAGTTGGACAGTGATAATATAGTCTGAATTTCTTCAGTCTCTGTGAGCTTTCGCCACTGCGTCTCTGAGGCCTAACTGAATAAATTTAATTGAAATTGATCCAGTGGCTCCGAGAGCGGATCGTTGAAAGTTTGTAAAGAATGTCGAATTAAATTGAAACAAACACCATGTAGGCCTATGCTTTTATTAATAAAACAATAATTCAGTACATCACAATAATATTTACAAATAAACTGTGTCATAAATTTTACAAACTGTCTTCGGTTACGGGAGTCTGTAATCCCATCCGTCTGGCTCCGTTTACGGGATAGGTTAGGGTTAAGGTTAGGGTTGGGTTTTGTATAAATATGTTAAAGATCCAATTGATGGCATCGCTTCTTGGTAGCGTATTGGTTAGGGCGCTGGTCTACTACACAGCAGGCCAGGGGTTCAAATCCTATTAGGCCTATAGTTGTTAGTAAATCTTTTACCGATTGTACTCTATGGGCGTGTGCACTGGACATTCTCCCGTAACCGTAGACAGTGCGTAAATAGTAACTCGAGATTCGTTCTGAGAAAAAAAATGAATCATTGGATCACTCGAATTAGCCTATCCGGAGCCACCAGATCAATTTCAATGAAATTTATTTTGAAGAGCGTCACCTGTCGATAACATCCACCGGTCCCCCATGATGGAATGATTAATGCAAATCGTTCGGTAAACGATTATCCAAAAACTACTTGGATATTTCATTCTATTGTGCTTTTCTGAAATGCAGTCACTCGTCGCAGGGGCGTCTGCAGGAAAAAATCCAGGAGGGGAGCCAAAGGCCCAAGCCCTCAGAGGAGGGTTTGGAAGGGTTCTCCCCCAAGAGAATTCGAAAAATAGCATTGTTTTCTCACATTTCAAGCGATTCCAGGATACACGCCTGCGTTGCCGATTGCTGAAATTGATAGAAGAAGAGTTATTTATCCCATAGGCCTACATGTATCTGTATGAATTGATGTGATACAGGTAAGAACTGGAGCAAAAGCTTCGTCCCTAAAATGAGGGACGACCCTTTACTTCTATGCAGCAGTTCTGCCTCAGGGGTAGTGGCGAAAGCTCACGGAGACTGAAATCCTGACTACGTCATAATAATAATCACCAGCACTGTCAGGTTGTTAATAGCTAGAAATTAGAAATGGGTGTTTTTAATGAAATAGACAAAACTTTTAGGCTGGCTTCTCTGCTGCACTGCAGGCGGTGAAGGGTGGAGCATAAGGGGGGTTTGGGGGTCCTCAAAAGAAAATCTTAATTTTTGGTTCCTTCTGAGCTGTCCTTAGAGCATCATTCAGTCGATATCAACGATCGTCATTAACTTTGATGCAGCAATTTTACAAAAACCTTGACACTGACTGGAGGGCCGTAGCCAGAATGTTTCTTGGGGGGGGGGTGCGATGGCATCTTATATGAGACTTTAATGACGGCAAAGCCGACATCGATGAGCACCGAAGGTGCGAAATCATTGAGGGGTCCTCCCCCGTAAAATTTTGAAATGAAAGATGCTTGGAGACGCATTCTGGGGCAATTTCAGCAATAGATCTATGGAATGTGAAAAGCTCTTTTTCACAAATACCAAAATCAATCATTAAGCAATCTTTTAGATTGTTTTTTTTCAAAAAGTACTGATGTTTATCAAGCGGTGATCAGTCCCGAGTCCCGCCCCCATACTGAAAATACTTGGTCCGGTGATTCCCGAAGTCATAGAGGGGGATCCTCCCCAAAAAATTTTGAAATGAAAGATGCTTGGAGACGCATTCTGGGGCAATTTCAGCAATAGATCTATGGAATGGGTAAAAGCACTTTTTTAACAAATACATACCAAAATTAATCATTAAAGCGATCTTTTAGATTGTTTTTTTAAAGATTTTATTTCAGATTTGTTTACACCGGTACTTAAAAAGTGCTGATGTTTATTGTTTAAGCCAGTTGCGGTGATCGTTAGATCTTCAGTCTCGAGTCCCGTCCCAAATACTGATCCGGGGATTCCACTTTCAAAGGAAAATACATGTAACACGAAATATGCGTTTGCACCCGATGTACCCACGTCCCCACCCGAAAATACCCACCACTTTATCTATCTGTGTTCACTTGGAATCCATCCGTGTCTATCTGCACTTCAGGTGTCGATTGCTTTATAAAAATGTCTTTCAAAACTGACTTTTCTATTCATTTTAGCCACAGAAAAAATATCAAGAGGTAAACAGATTCTGAAATTCGGTATTCCTGATTTGGGTCGGAATGTGCGGTATTATAGTAACCATGCATTGGCTTATGATCAAGCGAAACGTATTCCACTGTGGGTTGCTGAACATTTAAAAGCGGATAACCTCAAAGGTTAGTTTTCCAAGAACAAATTTCTCAGGTGCATTAGTTTAAACCAAACCTTTACAATTTACGAGAATTGCTCATTTGTTCAACAAACAGGCACATTTGTTTATCCCCAAACGGAAACAGGTTGTACGAACCAAACAAACTGCTTTGCTACCAGTCAGCTCCACACAATGGTGCTTCTGGGTTTGACTGCCACGGAAACAATAGTCAGTCTTTCTAGATACAGTCAACCCTGTGTAATTCGGATCAGGACTATCCAGATTTTGATGTAATTCAGACTTATTGAATAAGTCCCATTAGTTTCCTATCCAAATGTATAAAATTTAATACTCCTAATCCGGCTTGTGTAGTTCGGATATTTACATAATCCGGACTAGGGGCCATCCATAAAGTACGTACGCACAAAATAGGTAAAATTTAGACCCCCCTCCCCCCTGTACGCACCAGAACGCTTTTGGCATAATGCTTTAGCATAGGCTGAACGCTTTTGGCTTGACTCCCCTACCCCCCTCCGAGCGTACGTACTTTATGGATGGCCCCCTAGTTTAAAGGTCCTTTTGGTCTAATCACATACAATTAATTGCACTTTATCCGGATTGACGATCTTTCAGTCGCCCATTGCCTGCTACTCATATAAAAATACTGTACATGTATAATCAGTCATCAACAATATGCACTGTCAGTGGTGATCGAGGTCATTGCCTGGACAGTCTCCTATCAGGGTGGCCACTGACCTGGAAATCAGGGAAAAGTCAGGGAATTTTATTTTCTTTAAAAAAGTCAGGGAATTTTGTGAAAAAGCTTAAAGTCAGGGAAATTTGTTGAGATAGTTTGATCGGGAGTATAACCAAATGGTTTCATCGTCTTTGACTGTGTTAATGGGCTGGATTCTTACCGGATTAAGTCAGGGAAAAAACTTACATGTCAGGGAATAGTCAGGGAAAAAGTAATAAAATAAAAGTGGCTACCCTGCCTATTCATTCATGTTAAATCTTGTTCATTAGTCACAGTGGCTTCTAAGCGCAAACACATTGATCGAACTGATATTGGATCTATGATACATCCGGATTTCTCGTAATCCGGATAAATAAATCCAGTCCCAGGTGATCCGAATTATGCGGGGTTGACTGTACTGCTAATACAACTGCCGCAAACTGGTCGATTTTTGTGAAGAGAAACTTGACAAGCCTATGATGCTTGATAAATTTTAAGATTTTCTTCCTTACAAGGTTTTGCATCTCCAATGTAGTTTTCATCATAAAGCGTGTATGTTCTATTTGTTCTATTTTAGGAAGCGCTCATAGAAAAAAATCTCATTTCAAATCCGATCCTAACATCGATGAATTGTTTACGGCCAAAAATTCTGATTATCGAAGGAGTGGCTGGTCACGGGGACACATGGCGCCAGCTGGTGACAATAAACAAGACCAGGTATGTTGAACTCATGAAACTCACTGGAATATTGGAGATACATACTTCATACTTGAAATAAAGAAATTACCCCAGTAGTATTAGACTAAAAGAACATGTATTAGAATTAGTGACATCACCTATCCTTATATAATCGAGCTCTTGACAGGTTCACACTGTTAGACCTCTGTTAGTTTTACCGACCATGGGGCTCGAACCTGCGATCTACCATTCGGACATCCTAGTGACTGAAATGTCACCTTACCTGTTAGCCGTTGGTCAAACCCCGGGTATAAGATTAACGATGACTTGAATTGATTTGGCCAGGATGTAGTACAGTTAAGTACTCTTCACAAGGTGTGACTGTAATACTTTTTTTAATTCCACAATTTTCAAGGTTTTTATAGGATGGCGGTGTAACCGTATTAGCCAACTTTTACTGTAGAGTTATTGTTTTTCTCCTTTTTGGAGTTTCAAATCCATGCAAATATTTTTCAGCTGTCGATGGATGAATCTTTTTATTTGTCGAATATCTTGCCTCAAGACCTCGATAATAACAGTGGTTTTTGGAGCCGTTTTGAAATGTACTGTCGTGACCTGACAAAAAATTTCGATGATGTTTATGTGATCAGCGGTCCTCTGTTTTTACCAGTTGTGGATGAAAATGGAAAGAAATATGTAAAATACGAGGTTAGTGTTTGAACCCATGGATACTTGGAAACTTGAACTGGAGTGAAGGAAGCTTTGGCCAGGAAAAGTTTCATTGAAACTCATTTGAAATATATTTCAAATGAGTTTCAATGAAACTTTTCTATTGAAGAATTGTTTCACTTAATACAAAGTACCAGATGGCACATTATTGAAATCCTCTGGCCTACATTTTGTGTACTTTCGTTTGGAACATATTACAGCCACCTTTATTTACTCCATTAGTCAGTATGGCGTACTATGCTGGATTCACAACTAAAAGGACAAACATTTGAATTTCAAAGAAATAGTAATCAGGATCCTTATCACTGAGTTACATGAGTCCCATACAAGGCACAAAGCCTAATATAGTCATTGGGGGTATTAATGCCTTGTTTCATCACACTTATTCCATCACATATGACACGGGCAGGTGCTTTTTATCATGTAATTCTGGCAGGTATTTTTTATTTGTGACTTAGGGCGCATATTTTAAATTAAAAACCAATGGAAAATGTTTTTATATTTGCCGTAAGTAATGCGGATTTTGAAAGTGATGAGAAACACAATATCTTATAAATATCAATAGTTCTATATTACAATATCAGGCCTAATACTATAGATAGGGCCTACACCTGGCAGTTTGAGCCTGGTATGTATGTGGTATTTTAGAAAAAAATCTGATGTTATTTAATGGAATCTCCTATGCAGCATTTTGCAGAAAGGGAAACTTGATAGTCTTCAGAATCTTCGTATTAACAATTTTCTGAAGTGATTCAGAATGATAAGTGTAATTGAAAGAGTTAAACTCCGCCCGCTGTGGTTCATTTCACCACTAACGAATACTAACTACTGCAAACTTTCGCATGATTTTCTTCGTTAGACCGATAGGCATCGCATTATTGCTGATTTATCACTGAAGGAGCGCTGATTATTTCAAAATGGCATTGCCCATGAAAGATCAGTGTACCACATTCGTAGCAAATGATGATTGGTCAGATACCTTATTGATTATTGGATGCTGCACATGGAAATCAGGCCAAAGTAAGCAGTAGTTCGGTCGATATGATAATGAAATGAAACACTACAGAGGGAACATATGAAAGATTGAGAGAACATATGTTTTTGCCAGATTTGTGATTTTAGATCATTTTCTGTACCAAACTTATGATATGCCTGCTAAATTTTCATACTGGGTAAAGCAGGTTTTTAGCCAACTTGGGACTTTAGTCCCAGCGGGCTTTTGCGTTCGGTTTTTGTCCGTGCGTCCGTCTGTCTGTAGATGGAAATCAGTTTTTAGCCCACTTGGGACTTTAGTCCCAGCGGGCTATTGCGTTCGGTTTTCGTCCGTC
>JAYMFW010059439.1:0-10977 GCA_036785005.1 Tubulanus punctatus | reverse complement strand
TTCACAAATTTCTTTGTCCAAAATCAAATTATTTCTCTAAATCTTTGTAGCTGAAGAAAATTTGTGATTTTAAGTCTTGAATAAAATCAGTGTTTCTTTTTTTATTCGAGTCATAGATTTGTTATCAATTTATCTTTTATGATTTGAAAGAGGATTTTATGATGACACATTACTGTAGAAGCAAATACACTTGATATATAACTTTGTTAACTGCAAATACATTATAAAACTAATACCAGAGATAGTCCACTATCAACAATGTATGTTCCTTTTTCTATGTATTGAGTTCCTGCTTTTTATCATTCTGTAAATATTCTGATATGTTTGTTTTATTGTATGTATTATCATCCTCTTTTTTGACATCTTTCTATGTTTTACTGCAACATTATTTAAGCGTCAATAAAGAATTGAATTGAATTGTATACAAATGTGACAATCTATTATTTTCGCTGCAAGAAAATAAATCGAAGAAGTGTCAATATATGATCATGATTTTGTTTTCATAAGAATTGTTGTGCGTTCCATAGCTGTGAAGAATTCAGACCTCGCTGACACCGCGGTCCCGATTCGTCTGAATTGATCTGTGATTTTTGTCGTATATTTCACTGATATCTCTCAGTAATTACACACAAACGATTTGTTAATTAACAGCTTTTAATTAACTGCTTTGAAATAATTACTTAATTAAGCAAACTAATTGCAACAGTTGGAATTCTAGTTTTCTTATTTTCGCCATCTGAAACTGTATTATATCAATCATTAATTGTCATCCAAATGTAAACAGGGTTGATTGAATTAACCAGAACATAATAAACCAGAACTGGAAAATGCAGTTTGAATTTTCAGTATAGTGCGTTCTATCATACATTTTCTGTTCATCATATTTTCAGGGGATCGATTATTCTATGTTCTGGCATTTTACAGAATCAGCGTCCCCTGTAAACGCTTTGAAAAAAATAAATATCAACCGTAAAATCATTTGAAGATGTGTGGACAAATTGTTGCAATCATCTTGTTATAGATCTAGAGAAAATCAGTTAAAAATTCTTTTACATTTGATTAACAAATGTCATCATTTCAAAAAGAATGTTGTTGATTATTTAAAAATCGTTTAAAGATTGCATTTATTGATGTCTTTTTCTATTGGATTTGAAAGTCTTTTAATTGATTGATTGAAAATTTATTGCCAAAATGTACAAATAACATTTGTCTGACAAGTAAAATATAGTACAAAAACAGATATAGATGGCAATTTAATGATATTCCAATTAATATTGAGACGCTACTCGCCCTAATTAATCCTTAATTAATTTACATTGTAATTAACGAATGATTAACAGATAAAACATTAGTAAAAAAGCAGATCAATAAAAGTCATAAAAACCTCTCAGTAATCAACTGAATTATTGTTTCGATAACTAATTAAGTAATTTATGCGTTTACTCCCAAGTTTGGTATGATGACTGAAATGATGGTGGCGTGTAATTTTTCTTGTCCATTAATTCTAGTAAAAACAGTTCAATCAATGTCAGTTCAACTGCCATCAAGTTCTTAAATAATTTCCCCCGTTTTCTAAATTTGAGAAAAAAATCTTAACAAACTAATGCTATCATTAGAAATACGGTAGAATTTATTATTAGAATTTACTTGAAATCTGGTAAATTTTTTTATATTTCGTCTTAACCGTATTCTGATTAACTAACGCTTAAACGCATCCTTAAAGAAATTCGAAAATCTAAGGTAAAAAAATGTATCCTAGTGTCTAATCCCACTTATTCGTAATTCAGGTATTTTCTTTTTATTTACCGACTAAATATTATATTTTCATATTGAAATGCAAAATGTTTTTTTAATTTCTATTCGCAGTGGTGACGCGAATGGATTTTGAAAGTGATCAGAAACAAGGCATCTTATACTAACTTTAGCCTAACTCAGAGTTGTTTTGAAAAAGTTTATCAGATGGATTTTGAAAGTAAGGATAATTTCAGCCTAACTCTGAAAAAGTTTTTCGAAGTTTCTTTTCCATACTATCTTTTAGTAATTGCATAATATCCAAAAGATGCTGAGCGTTTCGCTAATCAATACGGAATGCGATAAACAAACGAAACAAATATTTAATAAATTCAGTTTCATTTGTCATTTTTAGGGTTATCAAAGGCATATATCACTCCCATGCAGAGCCCTCATTACTTTGTTACATTTTCCCGATTGATATTTTTTCCTGTACATAAAATGCAATAATGTAACCATCTCATACTAAATAAATATCACTATTACTATTTAATACTAGTACAGTAGACTCCGCCTATAACGGTACCGCTCTATCCGGTAATCCGCTCAAACCGGTGAAATTCTTTTAAAACTTTTCTGTCTCCGTTTCATTCAATTTGCTTGTTACGTTTACAGCTATACCGGTATTCGTTTATAACGGTAAAATTTAATGGGTCCCAGCTCCACCGTTGTAGAGTCTTCTGTACTCACAAATTATCATAAAGATCATTGATTAAAAAAAAATCCATTTAAGATGTTTTCCATCTTTATTTCGAGACTCCACTTAAACTCTGAAAATAATTTTCTAATAAAATCAGGTGATAAAATCCACTTACCTTGCCTTGACGAATCTTCTTGATAAAGAACTTTTACTTTTTTCTTCTTAACCATAAACTCTGGCGGGGTCACGACATTCGCCATGATTTTTAAAATCTCAACTAATCTTTCCACCGAAAACGACGAATCCTTTGACAATTCCTTAATAGTTTGATACTTTTTGACTCTTCTTGATTGAACGATGTGCGATCGAAAGGTCGAGGATGTTTTAAGTATCCAGTTGGTCAATTGATACTCCGGACAGGGGCTAGCGCTCTGCGGTGATTGGTCAAGCGGTCAACAATAACCCGTTCGCTGACCGCTAAGGTAATTACGACTAATCTGTTGTATAGGTATTAAATATGTAATTGTATTTACACGCCGACCGACCGCTGTTTAAATACATGTTTGTATATAAATCTCTCGAAACCTCTCGACGAAGGAGGGGGGCCGTGTTGATGAAAGTTGAATAATAATTGACGCAGCGGTTGGAGGGTTTTCTGGAGTCTGGATGAGTTTCTCCAACTGGGTAACATCATAATACATACGCTATAGGACGCTTAATTCTCACGACTCTAAGAAACTTGAGTGCACCGAAGATTAAAGGGAATTTTTGATCATTTTTTTGCTTAGATAGATGTATAGAGTCTACCACGAGTGGTAAAAGGAACAAGATTTTCTGTGACGAATAAGGGTTCTTCACTCGCCATAAAACCTGAAATGAGTCACAGAAAATATTGTTCTCACCTACCACGAGTGGGAGATTTTATTTCTTGACGAAGTTATAATTTGAAATTTTCACTATGATTTTTTCGATTCTCGACCAGCGCAGGAGGTGGACACATATTTTCGCAATGGGTTTCTTCCACTAAAAAGGGTTTTCACTCACACAAAAAAAATCACAAATTTTCCAGTTCGAACTTTCTCTGAGAAAAATTTAGCGACGCTCCGTGTGTTAGTATCAAATTAGTTTATTGCGCCACATATTTTACAATATACGCTGTGCAAAAAGTTATATATCTCCCATCTTTACCTCCGAAAATTTGAAGAAATTCTTATTTGTCAATTTCAATTAAGAAATTTTAACTTAAAGCCAATACAAAATTCATCAAAATTCTTCGGGTCTCATAAATGCTCAATATCTGAAACCATTTCTGTATGGTTTAGGTATATGTTAATTTTCAAGTAAATCCGTTAAGAAATGAAGGAGGAGTAGGACTTTTGGAGGTTTCTCTGTTGGAAAGCCCGTATAAATAATAAACACGCCAATAACTAGAGTTTCTGCCGAAGGTACGCAGAAACTCTAATAATCCGAAAAAAATATCACAATGGCGGCAATCGAATCCACAATTCTATTTCTTAGATAGTTCTATGAACCGAGACGCTCTCGGGATCAATTTCTTTTCAGAGAATACGGTAGTATCGATGGCGCCTCGGAACATCAGGGACTCACATTAATTAACAAAACATGTCTTTAATTAATAAACTACAATTAATTACAATTATTCGTTAATTAATCGCGTATGTCAAACTGAGTTAAACGTTTAAAATAATAATTAAGAGATTTTGTTGACGAGACGGGGACCACCACGCGAAGACATCAAGTAATACATCAAGTGTACCTCCTACTGAAAATCTGATAATTATGAATTTAATCAAAGAAAACAGCCTTCGATTAACCGATAATAGATGATTATTCAGCTCTCTCGAGAAATTAAAACTGGTTATTAACTGGGGCGAATACAGAGGGTGGTTTCCGGGTATCGAACCCACCACTTATGGCCATGCGCCCTTTAGAAAAAACACCGAAAAAAACTAAACTATTTTGGCTCAGCGTCCGCATTTTCATAACATGTATCTATATACTTCGTACTGACTACAATAAATTGTTCTTTTACCGATATTCAGTGTGCAAGGAATTTTAAATGGAAGTGAAAATGACTTTTTGTGCCCTTTTTCTCGGAAGTTCCCCCTAGATTAGTATGACCCCAGCACTTTCAAAATTCCTATTCCGCCCATTATTATCGGCATACGGTGGAAGAGAATTATATGCTGAAAATGACGTAATGGGACTAGCAGGAATGAAGTTTACCAATTATGAAAATACAGGTAATTACAGAGGATTAAAAACGAATGAAGAAATTGTCAACATGTCAGAATTAAATTATGAATTAAATCGCACGTAGATAAAAACAATTCTGCAAAGAATTGATAATAGAAACATGTTGTTTATTAAATATGCATCTTCAGTCATTAATTAGCTGTATTGTTATTGTTATTGTTGTATTGATGCGAAATTCTTTAGAAATTGACAACAATTGATAACAATCGATTGAATGAAAGTTATCGATGGAAGATTTTATGAGTTTTTTGGATGAATTTAACAATAGGCTGTGTACCAGTTTAAACCGTTGTTTTACTTTGCCATTTCCCATTAGGTTACAGCTGTTTTTCTAGGGCCGTGTCCATCATGTCAAAATGTTTATTATTCATGTTTGACAACTCAATCTTGAAAAAATTCGTTGTTTAGGGCCTACAATGATGCATCTATCTATCTTATCTATTTTATCGTCATTTCGTCACAAGATCAGTTTGGGATCTGTGCGTTACATATTACCAACCACGGCATACCAAGCCCCGACGCCCCAGCCTGCGAAGTCCTTATAGCATCGAGTATAATGGCGTCGGATCTTTGGATGAAAAGATTTTTGCAACAATAATTTTCTAAATTTTAGTGACACGTTCGGAATTTCATTATTGGTAGGTTGATATTATTTTCGTATAAATTCAATTTTTCGTTTGATGACTTTGGTTTGTCTTCAATACTTGCTTTGATATAGGGAGAGAGGCTTGGAGTATTTTGGTATTTTGTTTCGTTTTCAAAAAAATTGAAAATCAAGATTCAAGAAGATTGAATTGAAGATGGGGCTGGGGAGGGAACTCTGGCGAGGGAAAATGTGCCGTTACTTTATCGATTATTTGATGCTGTAGGCCTACGTGGAATTCATGGCCAAGTTAAAGTAAGCAGTGGTTAGTTCGGTCGATACAAACGATAATCCGATATGCGGCAAAAGGGAGCGTAGAATAATTGCTGATGATGGGGAATAATGTAGTTAGTTACCTATCTTAGATTAAGCTCTTTGATATAAGCTTGGAGTAATCATTGAATGATTACTCCAAGATATAAGGGTGGTCGCAAATCTGAGATGAGATATGATTGATATCAGATTATAAAAAGAAATCATATTTCGAAGCATTGGTAAACAAGCTAGGGAATAATGCTGATGGGGAAATGGGTGGCGAGGGTAAGAACATTTCTAAAATTAAGGCACTCTAAAATTCGATGCTTTGATGGTTGATAACCTATTTTATATAGGTATACACCTTCTGAAAACCAAATACCTAGCGTGACAAGCTCCTGTGAAAAATACGAACAATCTGCAGATGTCGATGTTAACACTATATCTGTTATTTGTCAGTAAATTAGTGTAAAAATTCAAAACGAAACATTGTTGTTGTGACAAAAAGGTAAATTGAACATAGACCTACAGTCTATATTTTAATTATTGATTCTCACGTTTTGGGACATTTCTCGAAAAATTCTTGAGCTATGTACCTTAAATCAGGTTTAAAACAATCATGAAATTGGCGCAATTTTTCCGATGTAGCGATTAGTTGGGTATCTTTCAACATATCTTTGGATTGCATTGATTTCCTGGTTTGAATCGACAAATTCGCCATCTATCATGACAGCCATCTTGGTTAATTTCCATGCGACGTGGTCAAGTTCATTTTTAGCAAGGTGTGATAAGATTATTTTCACTGCATATGGATGATTGTATCTATTTTTAAAGAAATCAGAACACATTTACACAACATATTCACCCATTATTTATTTATTTACGCCAATATGGAGAAGTTGCGCATGTTGCGCACTTGCTCAACACTGTGATTCGTTGGTAACCATTACCGACCTTCCCTCTTACAAAATGAGCCATTTTTCGGTGTGCAGTGCCCATGTGCAGATTGATCGATTTTTTACAAAATGGCGGAAAAATCCGTCGATTCAAACGAGCAAAATAAAGAAATCAATGCAATCTTCAAAAGTGTTGAAAGATACTGTAGTAATCACTGCACCGGAAAAATTGCGCAAATTTCAGGATTATTTCAAGACTAATTTAAGATACGGATTTTTCGAGTAATGTTCCAAAACGTGAGTATCAATGATTAAAATATAGACTGTAGGCTATTTTATAAATTCTAAATTTGTTGATTGTGGGATTTACACTCTAATATACAGATGGTTACCATGGTTACCATTATTAATGATAACTGGAAAAAAAAACATCGCAGCAATTTTGTCAATGTTTGAGATTTAATTAAATTTTACTCATGGGCTAAATATTACATGCGAGCCTACTGGCACACTTTCTCTGATTAGTTCACTGTATTAAAAAATACTTTTTCAAGACATTATTTTTCTAATATTTCAGGTAGAAATCGAATGGTTTTAAGATGTTGCTGTTAGACGGAGTAGAGGTGCACGTTCGCGAGGACGCGATGAAAATGTGTCTGCGTCGTCATATGGAATGGTTAGACGAGATTGTCGTCGATGCTGATGATAGTACTTGGTTCCGATGGATGTCGCGTCGACAAAATAAAGGTTCGTCATCAAAAATTTGATAAATCCATGATTTCTTTTATTAAAACTAAAATCCCTGGCGCTGGTTTCATAGACTTGTTTAACTTTATTGCTGGTGACAAGTTTTGAAAATTCATTTATTTCCATAGTTTTACATCCTGCATAGCAACCGTCGCTAGGGATAAGAACTTAGTGTTAGCGATAAAGTTATTCCATGTCAATGAAACCGGGCTCAGGTCTAAAGGATTTTGAAAAATTACAAAAAAAATAATAATTAAAACATTTTGCAATGATTTTTAATTAGAAATTTGACCTATGCATCTGTATGTGATGTAACTCTATGAATTGCATGAAAAAAATTGCATCATCTCTGAAGCAATTTATAAATATATGAATCAAGGGATCAATTTTTTATGATGTTTGGAAATACAGAGTTTCTTTGTAACTACGCTCCTTCTGAATTCTCAAATGCATCCCTCTAGTTTTCCAAGTGGGCATGAGGTCCCTGGACCACTAGTTTGGAAATACAGTTGCTGAAATTCTGGGCAATATTTTGTGTATTCATCTTGAACAGCATTTATTAACGACATTCATGAATATTTGATGTATCTTTCCTGCAGAAAGCTACTCAAGTTGCCAAATAGAAATTTTGATGGTTTGAATAATCATCAATTGTTAGCTTTTTAGAATATTTCATTGATTGAATATTTTTCATCTTTCCCACAAAACACTGCATAAAAGTTGTCAAAGTGAAATTTTAATGGTTTGAATAATCATCAACTTTTAGTATTTCGGAATATTTCATCAATTCGATATTTTCATTTTAGGCCAACGGAGGGGAATTCAGCAAGTTCCGGGTGACGGCAATGCTATGTATATCGGGGTAAATCAACAGCCGAAACCCGCTCAAAAAAGACGATTCGAAGTTCAAAGTCGCACGAAAACCGTCGCTCAAAATGTTCTTAAGGCGGTTAAACGTCGCAGGGGCGGAGCCGCTCAAGTGGCGCCCCCGCAACGAGGACAAATGACTAACGCGCCTCGTGGTCCGCCCCTCGGTATGATGCCCCCGCAACAGCAACAACGTCAGTCAAATCGAGGGCGAGGGGCAGCTGGTCGAGGGGCAGCCCGGGGAAGAGGATTATCGCATCAAATTTCGCCGCAAGTCGGTATGAATATTCCGCCCTCGATGCATCACATGTCTCCGCGTCTTAATCCGCAATTACAACACATGCAGAGGGCGCCAGCCCCTGGTGCTGTCAGACAGACGACTCCGTACAAATCGCAAATACCTCCCGCGGGAATGTCGCTAGCTCCGCCTGGTGGCAGCGGAATGTTATCACCGGTCGATGTGAAACCCATTATTGCGGGCGTCGCCCAGCAACAGGCACAGCAATCGAACGATGTCTCGTCGTCGGCCGTTGCCGGCGCGGAAACGGCGAACTTCTCCGTCTTGGACCCGAGCGGTTGCGAGATACTATCGAGCGCCGAAATCGAATCGACTCTTGCGAGTATCAAAAATGCTGACGATTCGGACGATTCTACGATTCCCGGCGACGTCGCCGAGGCGGCGGATTCGCTTAAAAAGAATCCGCTCGAAAGTGGACTATCGACTCCTCCGCCTCCAACATCGGAGCCCGGTAACGTGATCACCGCGGAGCATTTAGAAACGCTGGTTAGTTTAGCGCCGGCGTTCGGAGATTCGACAGAAGTTGTTAAATACGAACAGATTCCGGGAGCGGCAGACGGAACAGCAGACGGATTGTTCCTGCCTCAGCAGACGACATTCGTTAAAAACGAATCGTCGTCCTCGATGATGAAAATCGAACCAGTCCAGATATCGTCGAGTGAAGATGAGGATGAGGGCTCGGAACGGCAGATGATGGGCGTGCAGGATCCTCAACCCGGGCCCAGCGGCTACACGAGTTCAGGTAGGCATCGCCATTTTCTAATCTCTTTATATCGAGGTGGAGTCAGAAAAATCACATAGCTTTTCTACAGTCAGGCCTTGTTATAACACCAACCTTTATAATACCAACCTTGCCTTACGCTTCTATTGTCATTAAGAGTCCAATGGTGTACTGGCTAGTGTACTATGGCAATTGAGGATTCCACCAATTACCGCTAGGCTCGCTAGTATGAAGTCGGTTTTGGACAATTGAAAATGAACTAAATTCGAGGAACTTTAACCGAGTTCTGAGTGTCGTCATCTATTGGGATAGCCGGTGCGCCGGTTTCCCATTTGCCTTTTAATCTACTGCCGATGAGTCTTTGTTAAATAAGACGTCATCCCTTCTTTCTCGAGCATAATTTCAAAAGACATTCAAGGATATTGCTTTTCAATCTATATTCATCTCTTATCTAGCTGTTGACTTTAGTCGAGCATCGGCCACACCGGCACACGCTTCAGTTAAACGGCTCTAGCAGTCTACATCCGTGTTTAAAGCCTTCTCCTTTCAACAGGAAATGGTCGCTAACTTTCATAGCAAAGCAGGAAAATACGCAATTTTCATAGGTTTTAATTAAAAGATGTCAAAAGCAAAATTTTCAACATATATAAACAGTTATTTTGCCTCTACTTCATCGCTAGCATTAAGTGCTTATCCCTAGCAACAGTTGCTATGCAGACAATGTAAAACTATGGAAATAACTGATTTTTCCAGATTTATGGCTAGCAATGAAATTAGGCCTATTACCAGTCTATGAAACGTAGTATTTTCTTTTTGCCAAGTGTGTCTTTTCATCGAAATTACCAAACTCACTAAGAAGTTGAATAAAAAATTAGGATATTATCTTCATTTTAAAGTATTCCGATGTATGATCTATGTGATTTTTCGAGACATAACCTCATTGGTGCATTATCAAGGTTTTTCCTCGGAATGAAATCGAATGCTGAATGTGGAATGCGGTCAACCTACGACAAAACAAAAAATGAAAGAAATACCTAGGGACCTACTTCTGATTTATCCTGACGCAATCTCACATAATTACGTCACAGGGATTGTGAGATGGCCATTGGGCAAATATAAGTCCAACCTCTATGGTCAATAAGTATACGCATTCGATGTGATTGGCTCTACTCAGCTCCAGAACCCTTGCTTCGTGAAGGAGAATAACCCTCGTCAGCAGAAAATCTAGTTCTCAGCTACCACTCGTGGTAGATTCTATATTTCCCTAATGTCTATTTATCCTTGAAGGAAAACAATTTGGCATACGGTAATCACCGTCTTTAGGCGAACTCTGTCGAAAAGCAAAACTGATTACTCTACTCCAGAGCGTCATAGCTAATGGTGTCCCGTAAATGCTACTCTGGCAATAAAGGATTCCACCTCTGGCAGTCGGAATCCAATAGATGGCTATACTGTGCAGTAGGCCTACAGGTCTTTGTTCACATGATTTATTCTTTAATTCAATGAATTTCATTCTCTAATTTCTGAGCAATCAGTCGTGAAATAAATTTATATTTATATATAGTCTTGTGTTCATATCCTTTTGAAATATCCCATTGATGGGTTGACTGTTAAATGTAGTTCGATGAAATATTTGAGTAAAGTTCATCGAAAATCAATTACATTTTAAGTGAAAGACCTATGCATCCATCTGTTGGGATAGCTGGATTTACAGGAACCCATGCTGTCATGTTATTTCTTTTGACAATAAAGCCCCCGCCCCATTGCATTCTCATAGTAATACTCTCAAAGAACCCTCAAATTTTGGATTTGAAGAGTTGTAGAAGCCTGTGTATAGCTTGA
>JAYMFW010059106.1:0-10983 GCA_036785005.1 Tubulanus punctatus | reverse complement strand
TCATATTACAAAATGAATTGAATTACAGATTGCGTAAAAGGTAAAGAGTATTAACTGTTCCCCAAGAAGCAATTTCCCAATACGTTTCATCAGACTAGAAGTTTGTGATTAGTAAATCATTGAATTAATATATGTTCGGATCATTCCAATAGAAGTGGTGGATGAAATTGCTTCTTGTGGTTGTATATTTTCCACAACAAAGCAAAACATGGTACTCGTCTTCAATGTGATTAGATTTACAAATACTACAATAGCAATTTTCGCGTGGGGTCAATGGTCTGGTCCATCTGCAACTTTCTATCATTAGAATAAATCAAAAATACTCCTCTTTATGTATTTTTGATTATATAAATTGGGTGTAATGTCGGTAACGGTCACTAATGTTAAAATTAGCGGATGTGAGTACTGTAATGGATCAGCCCACGATTACAGATGGTCTCTAGTTCTATCACCCACCATAATGCACGTGATGTCACCAATTCTAAAATCAGCCATAGTGAAAGTGAATACAATGGATCAGACCATGTGATTGCAGATGGTCTATATATTTTAAAAAATTATATTTTTATCGAATATTTTCGTATTATACTTTTGGTTCCACCACAGGGCAGATCGAGGGGTGATCTAGGACTGCTTTCTAAAATTGAAAAGGCACAATTGTAAAGAAAAAGGCATTGAGCTGACATCCGTGACGATCCATGCCGTGCAAGCGCAACGGCGCGAAGCCCTTGACCCAGGGTCCTGAAAAATTAATTGAAGGGTTTGAGAGGGGTTTTCAATAACTTAATACATGTAGAGACATATCAAGACGTGCATTTGGCACTTGGAAAATTTAAAAGGCTCTGCGCGCCTGCAGTATGACATTTTCTAAATCCAAAATTTGCTGAACGCACTTGAGTGTGTCATGATGTGGTAAAATGTGCTTTCTTAATTTATTAAAAAGATCTTGGTGCCGGTGTATCCGAAGCTTTTGAGGTAGCACTTCACCCGAATACTTCATTTTCGGTGGCACTCTTCTTTGGTTGGCATTTCCCATAATGACGTCATAAATCTGAGCTGTATGCTTATTTGCAATAACGGAGATATAAATTTGATTTATCAGAGAAAACACGAGTAGGTAACTTCAAAGGACCTCCAATGGAACCTCATTACAACGCCACCATTTCTTCCGAGTACAAATAAGTACTTTTTTCCAGGGGCGTACCCAGGATTTTTTTGAAGGGGGGGGGTCGACTTTGCTATTCCCCTTGCCCCTACCCATAAATTTCGGAAGGAACACTATAGACCCCTTTATTAAGTCCATTCATACATATTTTCCTTTATGATTTCATACGTATATATTCTTTTCGCTGAACTAACAAATTATCTAATTGATTAAAATATATATATGTTGGCTAAAAATAGGACCCCCCCCCGCGTACGCCCCTGTTTTCAGCTCGTTTGCCACCTGTATTACCAAGCTATAAATTCGTGTACTGTCAACGTTTGTTATAACACCATCATTGGGACTTGAATTATATGGCGTTATAACGAAATTGGTGTCATAAAGAATGGCAATTCAATTTGATTGAACTAGATTTGGCAGATTTGTTCGTCAGAAAAAAAATTGGCGTTAACTGAGCCGTAGGATTATAAAAGATAGTGTTTTAACGAGTTATACTGCATTTACTAAGGACGCTTAAACATCGAAGCGTTATAACGCCTAAGGTACAACGTATAAATAACCTGGTTGTTGCTGTGGTAGAATTTTTGAAACTAGAAATTCGGCATTACAAACGAAATTGGCGTTCTGTTGAGGCAATGGGTTAAATCTTGGAGTAATCTAAATTCAATCCAAAAGAAATCGGGCAAATTTGCTGAAATATGCTTGCCTTAGAGGGGAGACTGATATCAACAAGCGCGAAGGGTGGTGGGGAAACACATTCAAAGGCCTCGCCCGTCCTGAAAGTCCAACAGGGTTACACTGAGACGTTAAATGCTAATACAGTAATACAATACAGTAATACAGTTAAAATGAGATGGATATATCACTGTCAAACATGCAGTCAACGCCACAACAAATATTCTAGTCACAGTTCGTTATAACGCCATCCTTTATAATGCCACAGTTTGATGAGAGTTAACACAAACGTCCGATTACAGGCCCGTATGGTGGGGTGCAGAGGGTGCTTAAGCACCCCCCCCCAAAAAAAATGCAGAGTTCCACCCTAAAGAAGTATAAAATAGGGGTCCAGGGACCTCATGCCCACTTGAAAAACTATAGGGATGCAGTTGAGATACAGAAGAGTAATCACAAAGAAATAAGATACTACACGGCAGCACTGATTAGCTGATAGCCCTTGGGTAGATTGACCTACATATCAAATATCAGGACAACAGCCCAATGCATAACGAAAACTTCGTAAAAAACTTGAAATCTTCAATAGCTAATTTGAGGGAATTGAGGAGGGCGCCACCAGGGCATTATTCATCTGGGGGACCCAATTCTTGGGGTGCTGATAGGTAGATGGACCTACATGTTAAATATCAGGACAATAGCTCAATGCATGACGAAAACTTCCTCAAAAAGCTTGATTGAAAAACTGGCCAAAATAGCCAATTTGAGGAAATTGAAGAGGGCGCCACGTGGGCATTATCGAGCTGGGAGACCCGATTCTTTGTGTGGTGATAGCTCTTGGGTAGATGGACCAACATACTAAATATCAAGAATGTAGCTGAATGCATGACCAAAACTTCCCAAAAAAACTGATTTCCGTCTACGGACAGACGGACGAAAACCGAACGCAATAGCCGGCTGGGACTAAAGTCCTAGGTGGGATAAAAAGGGAACTTTTGAGCTTTTCGAAGTGGTTAGAACACGTTGTTTTAGCAAAATACGTCTAAAAAGAGGTAAAATTTCAAAATTCAGACCCCGCCAATGCTTTGCGTCTTTGGTGCTCGCCCATTTCACGTCCAAAAAGTTCCACTTAAGGTATTCTGCCAAATTTGGTACTACTTCAATTATATTACCATCCTCTCTGAAACGGCGGCGGGTAGCACGCGAAACGGTGGGAAAAGCTGTTCGTTTCCAAGAGATTCAATAGATACAGCATTATAACGAATAATCGCATTTAATAAATCAAATCAACCTCGCATACAACGAACTTCACAAGAACAGAAAATTGCTGGTCCCAAGAGGTACGATATATGCGAGTTCAACTGTATAATATTTTCCGCATCCCGCGCTATAGCTAAACGATGCTTGGCGTCAAAATGGTCTTCGACTGTAATTCTGTCCAAAATTGTAAATACTAAGAACTACATATTTAAAATGCTGTACTGTAGTTTATTGTTATCATCTTCATCGTAGACATCATTTTCATTCATTAGTCCTATTTACAAACTGATTCTATTATTACAGACTTACAGCATTATAATAATAAAAGACTTAATATATACCCAAAATATATGCAAATATATAAGTATGCACAACATTCGATTTTGACAAGTTGCCTTCTGATTTCTAGATTTTGCGAGAACTGTCTCTAAATATGACATATAGCCGTAGGATAATAACTTTTTGCTGTAACCAATGATGCACATTCATAGAGGCAGTCCCGTAAGTTCCACATGTTTTAATTTGACAACAGTTTCAAGTATATCATCCATAATTCTCGTACTAATTTCATCATAAAATCAATCAATAACCTCCCGTTATTTTAGGTACGCTACGGGCCTGTAATGAAGACATATCTGAAATTCATTTTACCATTTCCAGGTACTGTGGAAATAGCAGCTGAAACAAGCACCATACATTTTTGCCTCAGATCCTGAACAAAATAATAAGATTTTCGAAAGGTGCAGCGGTTATCGTAACCTCAGTTGCTGCTGCTTCAACGACATGATCGATATGATCGACCTTTCATTTAAACCTAAATTGGCCAGACTTTTAATTTAAAAAAATCATATCTTATAATCCATCAAAAGTTCAGTAAATATTGATTGGCTTTTACTCGGGGCAATGTCCATGAGAATTTTGCCAGTCAGGGGTGATAGCAGTGTTATGGTCGTCCTTAAAATGTCAGTTTAAATCAAATTCTAGGCAGCAAGTAGACTTTTCTCGGCAGATGAAATCTACTAGTTACCTGCCGAAAATAGTGTACGCCACTTTTTACTTTAAGACCAACTTCAGTTGCTTGTTAGATAGAACGTTCTTCGATATTGGCTGCTGAAATTAACGGAACAAAATCAACATCTAGCAGAATTGCGGTTGCCACAAACAAGTCTGGAAGGGTCACAGGACGCTGTGCTATGCCATGTCTTTGCTCTACACACTGTCTGGAAAATTCCAAAGACTTAAAAGCGGCGTTTAGCGGCACAGGATATCACGTAGAACGATTGAGTAGATACAATACATCCTCATGCAGCTAAATGCCGTTGTTAACAAGCAGCCTGCTGGATTTCATCACTATTTCAATTTTCATCAGGCTACACGAGATAAATTGATACGATTCTTTTTCATCGCGGCGTTGACGATGCCCAAATCGAAAAGACAACTTGTCCAGAATACCTTAGATTATTCGATAACAAAATATATAAACAAACTTTACAATGGGTCTTCATCATAAGCGTCAACACAGACCAGTAAATATTATATAATAGTATAGTATCGATACATATTCACACCATTCCTAATGACCCACACAGTCACTGTACATCCCTGCATGTTCTCACACTTTTAATGCCCACATCAGTTTCAACATAGAAATAACTCCGAAAATCCAAACAAACGAACATTAACATCATGCTTTACTTGTACATACAATTAATCCGATACGTTCTTACTCTTCAAAATTTACAAAATACAAAAACTTTGATTGGTAAGAGTATTTTCGAACAACAAGGCCAAATCTCTTGATACAAAACATCATTTCGTAGTGCCAGCCCCATTGCAGCACTCCAGATAAACATGTTTAAATTTTAGTATAGATATCATTAGTACACATAAAAGCACATGAATATAGATTAATCTCCAGGCAAGCTTTTAGGAGCAAGCTCATGTACATAAATGTACTGTCAGTCAAGATAAAATAAGAAATAAGTTGAATTTAATATCAGGCGCAGATTCATATCCGAGGGCCTGCCATTTTATCATAGCAACTGCTTTTTTTCTAGAAATATAATATGGGTATTCCCAATTCGATTTAGTGCGTTTCTTATAATACAACTTTTCTTTCACACCAATAGGACAACAAAAATAGTCAGAGAGAAGCAATACGTGCATCTAGGTGTGTGTAAACTCATTGGATTGGGTGAAGAACGAGTTGGCAGATGAGAATGCAATGCGATGTCACATCACAAACTTAACCAAGTCGACTGGCCGATGTGACTCCCCAGGGCAACTTGCTGATAGTGTGGCATTGGCATTGAAATCTTGTCGATGTTAATTGAGGCATGCAAACTTAATGAGTTCAGATTAACATGTTCACCGCCGAAGGTGACTCCCCAGACACTGCACAGGTCCCCTATCTTTAAGCAGAATAGTGGTTATCGTAGATGAGAAATCATACTACAGTGGAACCTTGAACTAATTAACCCACTGGGACTAAAATATAGAAATTGGCCGGGGATTTCTATTTTGGTCATAATAAACGGTAGTTCTTTGATTGCGAGGTAGTTAGATCGAGGTTCCACGGTAGAATGAGTTCATAATCTTAACGTCAATCAATAAATACACGTTTAGTATAAGTGTGAAGAAGGGCACACTGAATGAAGAAAAGGGTACCTGCAGGGTTAAGCATTCACCCCATGTAAGTAATTCCATACTGGAAAATGAATTAAGGTGGAACCTCGTTACAACGAACCGGGATGCAACAAAATATTGGATATAACAAACTTTTTTTCTGACCCAGATGAGTAAATTCAACTAATTTTGTACTTGATACAATGAAATATCAGTTACAACAAACTAAATTCCTGGTCCCGAGAATTTCGTTGTAACAAGGTTTCACTCATGACTTGCTGATCCAAAATGTTTAAATTCTGAATGAGCACTGGATTCCCCACAGCCTTACGCAAGTATTGCAAGTCCCCTGGATACGCTCTGATGGCACTACTAATTTATCATGAAAACACGATTAAAATTGAAACTTAAAGTCAATGCCTTAATACGCAACTTTTCGAACACGTGCAGAAAGGGCATATTTAATCTACCAGCAACGATCAGAATAAAAAGTACACACGAGTCAACTCTGATTCAAATTCAGTGCGACCATTCTTCATCTACCAGGGATATTATTCCATGTTATCATTCACGCAGTTTTAAGCCCAACCAACGCAGACAAGAGATGAAAAATGCAAAACACCCCCATTTTTTTACTTGAGTGCACTATTGCAGAACAGAAAACAAAAATGTTCTTCGTTTATCAAATACTGTTTTGATAAACTAAACTGTTTTTGTTCTATTTCATGTTTCAGATTTTTCACCTCTCATGCGCTCCAGGCTATAGGCAACAAACTTTCTAGAAACTGACTTTGACAATGCATTAAATACAATAATATATCATTCGATTCAATACAAACTAGAAGCGGAAAATACGATCCATTTTAGAGACAAAAAATTTGTCTTTTCGATTATACGAGCTAATGTTGCGTTTTCAATGAAAAATATTTATACGGCACAATACTGAACGTTCAGCGTTCTGCACAACGTACTCCTACAAGCAGAAAACAGCACATGGTGGATTAGTACAAGTTTTAAAATATCTTGGACCAGTAGTGATATATATACTGTGTTTTAAAAATGCTATTCTGGGATAAAGAACATGCAAAGCAATTGAGCCGTACGCCGGACATTACTCGAAAACGGGGAAATTTGACCACTTTCATCAGAATTATCTTCATTTAGAAGCGAGATGAGAATTCATTATTTACACATTTGTCGCATTAACAGAATTGGCTCGAATAAATCGAATTAATTTCATAGCATGTTAACGATGTACAGACATGAATTCTTTATCGCTGTGTTTACACAGGACATACAGGTGTTCCTCCAAAGCCGAATCATAATCCCATAACAACCATCAGAGTAGCAAAAATTGAAAAGAAGTTATGGAAATTTACAAATGGCTATATCAATACGATCGACAACACAGCTCTCTAATTTCTCAAATTATTACTACATAAAAACCGGGAATCTTGTAAGTTCTATGGCAACCCTTAAAGTATAGCTCTAAACTACTGAAGAGCTCGTTTTAGCCATGTCACAATGCAAGTGTCAAACACTCGAGCCTGAAGTGTTCATAATGGTACTTAAAATGATATCAATGCTAAGATTTTCTAGAGGAAACAATGTTTATACAAAAATCAAGTGTATTTGTTGACAAAAAATGCAGTTCTTGTATCAAACCAGTTCTATATTTCATGGCACTGCGCGCACGTACATTCGCAAAAAATCATCAGAAAATCTCACAATATATATATGTATATACGAATCTTAAGCAAATAGGTTCAAGACGAAATAATTGTCGGTTTTCATCTAGACAGCGGCCTCCAGTGGTCTCGTAAGGTGGAATGAAAACACTTTCCGTATTGAGAGATATCGTATAGTCATCCTGTACAATCAAAAATACATAAATCTATGTATTCTTGGTACAATACATATTTCATATATTTTCGAATGCCACCGCCACAAAACGTCTCATCTCATTACTACACGCCTACACCTCATTGCTTATATATGTAAAACACAAATAAACGAATATATGTGTGTGACGATAAAATCTGCTCAAGAACATTCAAGGGCTGATCGGTGAAACGGCTCCGAGAGCGACTGACATTCGTCGTTAGATGGCCTCAGAGGTGTTGTCAGCCCAGTCGATTGAGGAAAACGTTGATGATACCGCTCCAAACGTAGAAATTTAACCGTAACTAATTGACCTGCAAAAAAAAGAATAATCGAATCAATATATTCATCTCTGGTATAACGATTCCTTGTGGACATAGTGATTTTTTTGTTTTTAAGCAAATTTCGTTATAACCACTAGTCAGATATTTAGTGTTGAATGAGATAGGACCTTGAAAATTCATCGATGTAATGGGAGTTTTGCTCTAAGTGGAATATTCATACCAAGGTTCGACTGTATAACTATGGACCAACATTTTTAAACACCACCGATACCACCGACAAGTGTTGATTTACAAAACAAGTCTGATAATCACAGATAATCATTTAAGTCAGAATAAAAAATTCAACCCCTACTGCCGTGTTTTTTTCAATCAATTAATAACGACGAGATGTTCTGGTCCCTAGGTACGCTGTACGGTCGTCTAATTTCGATATTACTTACGATCAAACCACCATCCATGTAAGGACTTGAAACATTTTCCAGCCGCTTCACAAGATGCACACTTTATGTAGACACATCCCTGAAAAAGTGTACGCTTCATTTAATTGTATGTTTCTACATGTTATCTTTTTTCAGAGATAGTCAGATTGCTATCAGTAATAGCAACTTCAGCAAAACTTGTGACTTAACTCCATCGCTAATGCATTAGTTCTTAGATTGACTGGGCTAAATAATTTAGAAATAATCACCTTAAAGCACATTTGAGCATTCCTTTAAAAAGTGAGCCCAATGATGGGCCTTAAACAGTTTTTCTGAATTAAATACTTATAACCACTTTAGAACGATTGAGAACCTGCATTAGTGGAATGTACAAATGTGCACACTATCTGAGGGAAAAAACTGCAGCTGCACAAGGTTGCATATAAATTCATTAGCATTTTCTAAAATGTTGCCATTTTAGATTTTTTTGTATATGCTTCTTTTACCTGATGATGGCAGTGAGTTCACTGCCGAAACATAGCAAACAATGAGAGAGATGCTAACTATACCAATTTCATATTGTGGGAATTTTTTAAATTAGATCGACCATTTTGAAACTGCGCTCACCTCATTTGAATTTTTATCAACAGCGATATGAACAATGCCGTCTGGGCATGTGGGATAACATTTCTCGAGAATCGCATCTTGTATGTTAATATGCCAATCTTCACCATATTCCCTGTAAAACAGATTAGATGCAACTATAAAACAAAGGGATTCACATACCGTAGGCTTTACTATCGTCTATACTAGGACTATTCAAAATCCATTCTTATTTTTTGAGATGCACCAAAATTCTTGAAATATTTGGAGTTTATGAATTAGGTTAAATTCTAAATCTATATCGAAGAGGCTTATTTTTTGGTATGTTTCTTTGTCATCCGATTACAAATGAATCGACCATGGATCTTACTTACATTTCTTGATCAAACATGCTTCGCACTTTCAAACATGGAGTTGGACTGTATGGAATCGTATTACTGTTTTCAGCATATTCACCAAAGGCTTTTCAGAAAAGAAAAACTAAATATATGTATTCTTTAAGTCGGGACTAAGACATTACTGATAGTGAACTCACTACCATCATCAGGTGAAATGATTCAAGTCATGAAATCTGTTTATGCAGATTTTTAAAACAGATTTCATATAACTTGAATCATTTCACCTGATGATGGCAGTGAGTTCACTGCCGAAACGTTGTGACGAATAAAGAATTATACCTAAATATATATTGTGGGATTTTTAATTATTTGATAGCTCACAGATTTATTGTGATCATCTACCAGTAACCCTTAATAGAACTTCACTACTTAACAAAAATAACTGAATAGGTCAAATTTTGCTTGAAGTTTAATTATCAACAGTCCAAGCTATTGAGGTGGACAATATGAAGCCAAGCAAAGAAACCCACCTGGTCCTTGCCAAACTCTACGACCAGCAGTTGAACCAGATTGCAGCCATTTCCAGCATTCGAATTCCTCGCCATGAATCGTCTGAATGTCTATACGAACTCTGGATTCATTGGCGTCAAGAAAATGCACAGCTTTCTCCCATAGACCTTTCATCTTCTGCCTGAAATTAGCCAAAGGAAATAGCATTGAATCGACGAATATTTTTGTGGATAAAACTATGTACAGTAGAGAACGCACAAGGGACTTATCATACCTATTCATAATTTACAATAAATGTTTCTCGAGAATTTTACTCATTAATACATTGACTGTCGAGGGTATTTTTATGCTCACTCGTAGCGTGGCACTGGGGAATATGAATTGTGACATTTCTCACGAAAATATCAATTTAAAACTGACCAATCAGAAAAAGAACAAATTGGGTCCATCCAATGTTTTATGATTTTATCAAGCTGTAAATAATAGGCCAAATACGAGTATTCTCGTAGCCGGCACCTGGTCAACAGACAAGTAGTACGAGTATACTCATAGTCGGCAATCAATGTGTTAATAGACTTGTTTTAGAATTTTGCAAGTTTTAACTAAATAAATTACAAGGACATTTCTAGATTTTTCTCCATGTCCTCTGAAATAAGCAGTAAGGCTGATACTCATTATTGATCTTAAGGCGGAATTATTATCATCTCGCAAAATAGGTCAAGGAGAACGCACTGAATCATGCACTCCTTGATACCATTATTAAGTACGTGTATGAATTTTACACTGATCAAATTTATCTTGAACACTAGATTTAGTCTTACTCTAAAATTCTTATAACTGGAAGCTTTTAACTCAGACGCTATTACTCGGTTCAAAATGGGCAATTGATCCATATTCGTAATGATTGAAAGTATTTAAGTGATACGCTACATAATATATAAAGTCAAGTTTAAAATGCACAGCATGATTTTTTCTCAGATGAAACATATCTGGAATGTTCACTGAATCACTACTTTCTTCTTTAGCCCACTGGGCTGCAGACGCAATCAGTGCTGCCATGGCTGTGCACTTTTTCAAAAACTTTTTTAATTTTACAGGTTTTTTTTGGGCTAAATTAACCCTTTGCCGCCCACTCTCGACTATAGTCGAGAACAGAATACCGCTCCTGTCAGCCCACTCTCGACTATAGTCGAGACAGAGAGTACCCGAAGTCCGAGACCGTTTTT
>JAYMFW010058995.1:0-10987 GCA_036785005.1 Tubulanus punctatus | reverse complement strand
AACTCAGACAAACAAGACCGTGGGTGACCGAGAACGTGGACAATTAACTATAAATAGATCTGTAGCGCAGCGCTATTCCAAATGTCTTCGATGCCCACATTCGGCCTTAGAACATGACACCGGTTGATCGCCGAGGTTGATAAGTAACGGATATTGTGACATTTCGATAGATGTGACCTAATGTAAATTTTATTATCAATGGATTAATGTGGGTCGTCTCCAGAAAGTTCCGGAGTTATTATATCGGTGAGTAGCTAGGGTAAAAAGTATTTCGGTGTAAAAACGCGTTCAGGTTGTACAGATAAACCGATTGACACCCATTCGTATCTAGAATCAGTCATCAAACGAACGAGCTGATTTAATGTAACCCAAAAGTATTGCTCTAGATTTCTCGGCCTCGGTTTCATAAGACCAGGAAACCAGAAATTGTAGGTCAACACTGCTCATGACCCCAGGAACTAGCAGTGAACAAGAAAATATCATGGTAGCTTGTCAATTAACTTAATTTTCGAATATAATCTTAGAGACAAATGATCACAATTCAAAGACTATCTTTTTACTAACTTAATTTTCGAAAATACCCTTAGAGTCAAAAGGATTACAATTCAAAGACGTTTACATTGAAATTGAAATTTCTTGAAATTAACTTTAAATTTTCACCACAATTCCATCATTCCTCGTGGGGGATGTATTGATGAAATGCTTTAACTTATATACTTGCGTCCAAAGATAGGAATGATGAAATGTTAGATCAGATTGTATTTCGTGCAGACCTACTATTTTGAGTTGGTTCTAACGACCAATGATCAAATTCATCAGAGCTACCCTATAGTTCCCGGACACATATATCCTAAAAACAAAACATCCTATTGGATGATTGGATAGTCAAGGCAGCCTATTTGAGGCCGAGAGACGGAAATGATCACAAAATGAAATCAGACGTCACTGTAAATCTTGCCACCATCTACTCACTTAATCCAATTAAATGTGTTATAAAATCTCATAATTAGGGGATAAATTATATGATAATGTAGCCCTGGGTGAAAGTCAGCATTCTATTGTATTTCTAGTATAGCACAGTTTAGAGCCTGCGAACGGAGTTTGTTTACATCCACACTGTACAGCTACATATGATCTATACTGTTCGTTCTAAAAGCTAGTCCTACTGTTGGTATGCGTGTATCATGTTGTGTCAGCGTTGCTGGTCCTCGATTGGAATATAAATAGGATGAACCGATATCCGGCGACAATGGTATAATAAACTACAGGGAGCGGTTATTGATAGATTGTAAGTTTAATAACTCGAATGCTAGATTATTGTCTAATGATGTCTAGATGCGTTTTTACGAGCACTCGATTAGCATACACGATAGCATTATGAAAAACGTTTCTATCAGCACCGAATATGCTTTATTCGGCCGTCAATTTTTGGCCCACTTGGGACTTTAGTCCCAGCGGGCTATTGCGTTCGGTTTTCGTCCGTCACCCGTCCGTTCGTCCGCACGTCCGTCTGTAGACGGAAATAAGTTTTTTGAGGAAGTTTTCGTCACGCATTAAGCTATTGCATTAATATTTTATACGTGGGACTATCTACCCTAGGGCTATCAGCACACCAAGAATTGGGCCCACCAAAGTGATGATGGCCTGGTGGCGCCCTCTTAAATTCTCTCAAATCAGCTTTTTTTATGTTTTCAAATTTTTGGGGAAGTTTTCATCATGCATTAAGCTATTGCCTTGATATTTTGTATGTAGGTCTATTTGCCCATAGGCTATACGCACCCCAAGAATTGGGTCCTCCTTTGAGGAAGTTTTTACCATGCATTGAGTTATTGTCCTGATATTTGATATAGCACCCTAAGAATTGGGTCCCCCAGATCGATAATGACCAGGAGGCGCCCCTTCAATTCACTCAAATTGGCTATTTTGACCAGTTTTTCAAGTTTTTTTAGGAAGTTTAAGTCAAGCTATTGTCCTGATATATTATCTAGCTATAACGAAGGGCTATCAGCACACCAAGATTTGGGTCCCTGGCCAGATTGATATTGCTCTGGTGGCGCCCTCTTCAATTCCCTCTAATCAGCTATTTTAATCTGTTTTCTAAGTTATTCGAGGTATTCGTTTTGCAATTGCCTTGATATTTGGTTTGTAGGTCTATTGGCACACCAGGAATTATTGATCAGGTTTTCATAGGTGTTACCATACCACTGACTAAGTTTATTGACTCAATTGAAAGTGTCTCTTTGAAGCCATTTATTTGTTGCATCTTTAGTCTGTGAGTGCTGATATTTACTGTAGCTAAGGAACATTAGCCTTTCTAAAATTAGGTCAATCAAGGTCCAGATTACCAAATTCACAATTTTATCCTTGAATCAGTGCTGCTATCTAGTATCTTATATCTCAGTGACTACTCTTCTGTATCTCAACTGCATCTCTAAAGTTTTCCAAGTGGGCATGAGGTCCCTGGACCCCTAGTTTAACATCGATTATCCTTATCGATCAGCATATCCAGCATAGATGAGCGATTATGACGATTAACTATCCAAGATGGCGACTTCCTCACATGATGTCGCTAATGTTGCTAGGGCACTGTCATGTTGGATTCCCATTTTTATCAACGAACGTATTCCACTATATGGTAATCGCAACTAACCGGCTACAGAATCGAAATAGCTACCGTATACCGCATATGCTGGTTCATAAAAACGCCTTGAGCGTTGTAATTTCGCTTTTCTGTTGTTTTTGAAATCATAACTGGATATTAAATCAAATTTCTGAAATTATATGTATTTTTTCATAAAAAATAGACCATTATTAAGGAAATTGGGTTATATTGAAAAAAAATTGATGTTTTATTAATGAAACATTTTTCAAATAGGACTTATATTGCGCAGTGAGGCTGGCCTATTTTCGTTTATGTGATACTGACGAGTTTAGGTATCACTCTACAGTCACTATACTGGTTCAGAGATGGATGACTCCTCCTCAGTCAGTCAAGAGATTAAAATTTTGGAGAAAATACCAACATAATTTTTTTTTCATAATTTAATCCATCTATCATATAAACAAGAAGGAAACTTCGTTTTTCTTACTCCCATTATATCGAATTGTGGTTGAGTGTGTTGCTATTTATTGGGCGTAGAGATCAGGTCCATGGCGGCAATAAATCACAGGAGCATAGTCATGGGATGTAGCTCAGATTAGGGGAACCTTCCCAATTATTCACCAGCCAGTCGGGCGCACATGTAATACCCTACGCAGGATGAAACATTTTATATATATAGCATTTTGGACTATTATCAGAATGAATAAATATAGACCTACATTATCATTAGTAGGTCGTGTAAAATACCTGACGCAAGACAAATGTTTGAATTTCTATTCTATAATGCGCATATATATCGAAAGTACATGATCAACAATTATAGATAAGATAATATGGGTGCCATAATGCTATAGTATTTCGCTGTGGTTGTTGGTGCTGTCTCACAATTTTGACAGATTTAAATTGTATCTGTTCTATGCACATGTTTATTTTTGGCACCCCTTCTTTCCCGACCCTTGGACGCGTATTGCTCTAGTATAGAAAATTACTAAAAAAGGTCTCGATCTATATAGGTCGTGATCTATAAATCACAGTTAAGATATAAATCATGGTACGATATTTTAAACTACTTAGAAATTTAGTCTTAACCCGAGAATGAAGGCATCTTATATTTCAGCTTAAAGCGAGTGTTTATCCATAGAGGGGACGATTATTATCATGTTAAGGTGAGTGTTGATAGAGTTATTTTCCCGTCAACACAATTGACATTTTTACGTGGGATATTTCACATTGGCCGTCCATACAATAGATTAATTAACCTCTATATATCGTCTAGTTTTGTTTGGACCCGTACGCTAACCGCATCCAGTTGTAAGACACTCAAATCTACTGCGGTTCCTAGTCACACAAAATCCAATTGAATTCAAATGGACGATAAACAAAGGAGAGGATCAAGAATTTTATTTATCTTTTTATCAACCATCATGCCGGGAAGGGTTTTCACAATGATGCAGTCCATTTGACGACAGTCGTTTTAAATTTAAAAAAGGAACGACAGATTTTCATGAAGAACGGTGCTGACACCTTGAATCCAACAGAGTCGGCTTTTTGGGGTCTGCACAAATCAAAGCCGTTCATTAAAGCCGACTTTATGAATTTTTCCCTGCATAGACATAAAAATAATTGATTTTTACTCTAGAGCAGATGCGTCTATGATAATCTTTCTTTACGTATTATTTACGAAGCCGTTAAAATGTAGCGAAGCTGCCTTAATCTATGCTGGTCCACTAACATTTTCTCTCGGTAGATTCCGAACTTACCCGAGATAGCCTAATGGTGAGTGACCTTTCAACTGAGCCGTCCTGTTATCAATATTCATTGTAAAACTAAAATATAGTGTCGAAATGGTTTCGATGGAATATCATTCATGTTTTGGTCGCAAGAAATGAAATGGCGTCGGTTGAGGAGGTACTGCATATAGTGAACACGTCTAAACAGGACTGAATTTTGTATAATTTATGTTAAAACAAGGTTAAGAAATTAAAGATGTTTGAAAATTAATTCCACCATTTACATATAGCAACGGATTTTTAATTTTCTCTTTCATTGTGCAATCACATCGTTCAAATTTTCGAAAATGTTCTGGTTTCGACATCAGACCTACGGTCCTCGTCTGGTCAGTTGCCTATACAGTTCCACCTTTCTCCATTCAAACCCACCATTTCCGAAGCTGGCTATGGGACTGCGCTCGTCACCTACCTTCCTTTACATAAGTTCCGCATTTACAAGTAACGCCCCCCTCCATGAAATCTGTTGACGCCCCTGCTTGACGTTAAACTACCCGATAAAATTCCTAGAATTGTCAACTCTTGCTGTATCGAATATTATAATAAAGTTAAGCAAATGGCTACGTAGTAGTAGTGATACCGGGACTAGCTCAGCAGATAACAAACAGTTCTGGTAATCTAAGATAAATTATTTCTGAACACGAAGAGACCAGGACAGTACGAAGGGTGAAGAGTGAAAGAGGACGACTAACCCTAACAGGTCAGTTTATAGTACTGCCCGAGACAATGGTCAGATGATGTCAATCAAAGTTCATCTGACCACTAGCCCATACAGCAGGACAGGACTAAACAGATAAAGACTTATGGTTAGAAAGATTTAAATCAATATCCTCTGTATCAGTAGCATGGATTTAGCACATTTCTTTTCATTGTTTTGGTAGAAATGGTAGCTTCGAACAATCATCTGGACCAAAATCGACACAAGGATGGATGCTGTAGTGTATGTTTCAGCGCCCCCTGACGGTGGTTATGGATGGGTTATATGCTACAGTTCATTTTTCATGCAACTGATTTGTGATGGTATACCGTACTCTTTTGGAGTTATTTTCGTAGCGCTACTCGACTATTTCAACGAAAGTCGAAGTTTGACGTCATGGGTTGGATCAACAATGGCCGGAGTTGGTATGGCAGCTGGTAAGCGTAGTGTTTATTTCAGGCAGAATTACTTTCTTATCCCATATCATCTTTTGTGGGGGTGCATACGCACAAAACATCAAATAGTTCCGCTCAAAAGTCTAATCTAAAAAAAAAACATAATGCATCGAAAATTACCCCAGACTGCGTCTCAAGGGACCTAAATTTTCAGAATTTTCTGGAGGAGGACACCGTCAGCACCTCCATTGCGGTGCGAGGCTGGATTTTGTCGGCTACACCAACAGAGTTCTGCTTCTATGATATCCACAGTCTAGAATGTATAAGCGCATGGAGTAATCATCTCACAGATGTCAGCAGACGATAGCTATGCCAGATGTCAGTTGATTACCCTAAGGTTAGCCTATATTCAAATGTTTCCGGTCCATTCTCAGAGGTCGAGCTCAACCAGCTGAGGCTGACCTTCAGACGGTCCCCGCGGTAGCGCTTACAGTTCAGTAGTTCTCACTATCCCGAACCTTGAAGTGGTAAATGTCATGCTAGGCAACCTCCCCCTGGAGCTGACTGGAATCGAACATTTGAATATAGGCTAACCTTGGTGTCAGGCGGGTCGCGTAGCATACTGACACCATTGCACGGTTCTCGGTGTGTGATGACCGGGCCTTCGGTGTCCGTTAAATCGGGATACGTGGGAAGCTGCCCGCATCGTGGTCTCCACACAGCTAGATTATTATCTGACGATGCGGAGGTCACTGGAATTGAAATGGGAGGTGACAACATTTAAAAGTTTTGTTGTCTGACCGTGATGCCATACCCGTAATAACCTGTTCACATTAAGAATGCAGCTGGGGTGCAATGCGTGACTATTGATTTCAACGGTGCATTGAGTATAGTAGCACGGGAACATGGACAGGCCTTTATATATCGTCACGTAAAGGTCTGGGGAATGGGAATGGAAAGAGGAAGTAATGGTGTTCCCATGATTGATTCTGGTCAGGTACAAACGTAAATATATTTTGTTTGTGTGAAACATAGGCAAATGACCATTCTCTATCCATTTTTGAGCACATGCTTGCATCTTAGGTGTCTTATCCTTTGACTTCCACAGAGTTAGACTAGGCTTCAAATCGTTCTTGACTACCCTTGTGTTCAATCAACTCAAAAACCAGAATCCCATCAGGTCTTTTATGTTTTCAGCTCCAATCGCCGGTGCATTAGCGAGTAGATTCGGATTTCGTAAAGTTGCTATAGCTGGGTCGATAATAGCTGCTGTGGGAACGACTGTGAGCTGTTTCGCCACTAATATATCAACGCTGGTTGTTTCAATGGGTGTTGTTACAGGTAAGTAATAGGTTTGCTTCTGCAAAACATACTATACCGCACCTTACTCGGCGAAGACTTTGTGAAAGTAACTAGAAGCAAAATTAATAGGAATCGAACCGAGGTTAAGTAGGCCAGCGCAGTAACCATTAGCCATAGAGGCAGCAATGCCGTCGGACGGATTCTTACAAGAGTTATACAAAAAGATCGTACTAAGTTGGTTCATTTCGCTGTATTGATACTACGCATGCACTAATGTTGGCCTATATGTTGGCATATGATAGCTTGTAATATCTATGGGTGGCTCTCATTTCAGGTTTTGGGATCTCTCTACCATATCTGATATCAATGTCGGTGGTTGGAGTATATTTTGAACGCAGGAGATCACTGGCTAACGGTATAGCAATGTGTGGCTCCGGGGCCGGAGCGTTTGTTTTAGCACCTCTGCTGGAATTCTTCCTGACAACGTACGGCTTGCAAGGGACCTTTGTTCTTCTGGCTGGTATTATGCTACAAGGTTGCGTGTTCGGTGCTCTGTATAGACCCCCTCCAATGCGTAAGGAAATCAAACTAATGCCGGTTACATACTCTATAGAAATGTCTCATCAAAACACAAACGAGGATGCGAAAGATACTGAAGCCTTAACGGTAAATTGTTACAGTGCTGTAAGATGCTGTCACTCAGCAAAAAACGTATTTTATGAAATTGTTCAATCATTGGGTCTTCCGTTACTTAAAGATCCAGTTTGTGTTATGGTAATTGTTTCCTGTATTCTCTGGACAGGTAAGCACGAATTGGAAAAGAAGCCAAAGTTAAACTTTAAAGAACCGTAAAATCTTAAAGTTCTTAAAGTCGATCTCCAAATTAAATTCTACTCATTATGTGACCTGGGCTGGAGCCTGCCATGGATATAGATTCGTGAGCTGATCAATTTCAGTGAAAGAGCTGACGATACCCTATAGTTTCCCAACTAATTTGAGAGCGACGCCCAAAGTATGTCCTCCACATGATATGATAGCAGACCTACCAACTGTCCCTATTTTGGAGAGACAACCCCTATTTCGTAATCATTATTCCTTTTTGTCACGAAAATATTCTTTAGAAAATGTGAAGACGGTCCCTCTTCCAGAGGCTGTGTATGTTTCTCTATAATCATTGCTGAATTCTTCACATTTCCAACAAGTGTCCCACTATAAAGTGTGTTCTGTCCCTACTGGTTATTTTCCCGAGGTTGGCAGCTCTGCTCTAGAACGAACATGTTAATGAGTCACTCTCAACCAGCAGCGCCTTTTTTCTTCATATTGGTTGTATTTATATTGACATGATTATGATTTTCAGGCCAGTGTGTAGTACTGACGTATCTTGTCGACTTTGCCCGCTTTAAAGGTATATCTAACTACGACGCAGCATTTCTCTTATCGATTATTGGTATCGTTAATCTCATCAGTCGTATCGGGTTTGGTTGGTTGACAGACTTTCCGCAAGTCGACAGCGATGTAGTATACGTACTAGGACTGGTTGTTGGTGCTATCATTAACTTTTCTATTCCATTTTGTACAAGTTATGCCGCATTTGTGTCGTGTGCAACGATTTTCGGTTTAGCTATGGGTAAGATGAACAAACATAACTTGATATCATTAAGTGAATCATTAAGTTATACAATATTATCTTGTCAGGTACCATAACTTCATTTGACATTTCGACTCATTTCACACAGGCCACCATGCCACGGCACTACGTATTGCAGTGAACAGAATTAAGGCTTGCACGGTGTCCTTCTCCATAGACACCACCATTAAAATATTACACGTAAACGTATATCAAATTGTTATTTTGAAATAAATGGAGAAAATGAAATCATTATACTTTTCGTGAATTGCCTCGAATGATGAATACCTTTTCCAAGTTATTACGGTTCCACTGTGTTATACCGACTAACATCTATCTCATGAATTGTGTCAAAAATATAGTTTCACAACAATGTATGAAACAGTTATTTTCACAGCCATTTATGCTATGCAAACTGTGTATGGGGACCCCTAATTTCTAAAGCGAACCTACACAGATTATTTATATTACAAAAGAAAGCCATAAGAATCATATCTAAAACAAAGTACAACAGTCATACAAACTCAATATTTAGACGATTACAAATCCTGAAACTTGAAGATCTCATTGAATACGAACTCTGTAAGACCGTGTGTGCGTGTGTGCGTGCGTGCGTGCGTGCGTGCGTGCGTGCGTGCGTGCGTGTGTGTGTGTGTGTGTGTGTGTGTGTGTGAATATAGGCTAATTTGTTGTAATTTCTAGTGGAAAATAAACTATATATATATAATTGTCATTGGTAACTCCATGCCGAGAAGCCAATATCTGACACTTTACATTTCATATTTTTCTAGACTCCTATTACCTTGGATCCGTTTAAGCCTCGTAATCACTTAACTCGGACTAAAATTTATGTCTCTTTGCTTCATATTCTATTGAAATTTAACTCGGAATATCGCTTAAACACGGACGAAAAATTGTGGTCTGTGGAGATCCAAGGTTAAGGAGCTTAATGTATCATTTTCTATCGGCAGAATCATCATTCAGATTGAACTTATCTTCCTGCGAGTGGTCCAACTCATTCACTATTTTGACAAGTTCACTATTTCTTGTATGTATTTCTGTAGACAACACATTAATGCATATTTTGTATTTGATAGCATCCTACGTATCCCTGCGTACAATAATCATTGCTGATCTTCTGGGCATCGAGAAACTTACGCAAGCCCTTGGTTTAGTTGTCATGTTTCAAGGAATTTCGTACACCATCGTTCCATCAATTGCGGGTAGGTTTATGACAAATAACAGTCCAGTTCACTATAACAACTACATGTACTTGCATATCAGGATCTCACCAATGTTTTATCAACTTTGAATATTTCAGGAGCGATTCTCGATGCTACTGGATCTTACGAGACTGTGTTCTTTGCATCGGCATGCGGATATCTTCTGTCAGTGGCCGTCTTTCTACCTGTTAAATTCATGAAGAATTGCCCCTGCAGGAAGACTACCGTAAGAGGAAACTACGTCACCAAACGGGGTCCTTCTATATGACCGAGACGGCCAAATTCACAACTGACAAAAACGATTTTTCGTATTAAAACAAAGGGCAGCGTAGGAGTTCTACCTTCTATCGTCACGATCCCATTTACTCGAAGACCTGGATGTCAGACAAGAACGCTAGACATAGAAATTTGTCCTACTCCCGGCCAAACATGTTATATTTGATGTACAAGTGGGGGGGGGGGGGGTGGGCAATTGTCCGGGGTGAATTGTCCGGTTCCCGAATGACAGAATATTGTAAGATATCTTTAAGAAATATATGATAGGTCTAGTTACTAGGTGCATAAGCGATGTTGATCAATACTGATAATATTTCCTGTTTCTGTTCTGATGAAGATATTTAGTGACGATATGTGATGTTGCATCAATCTGTGACAATATACCATGACTTTTAAGCCAGTTGCTGAGCAACATATGGTGCCTCCATTTTGCAATAAGATAATGAACATGTAGTAATTTATTATTTGCAGTAAATCTGTTAGGCTTATACGCCGACTGCTAATAAATCATGTGCTTCGTTATTTTCTTTTTGTTTCGCAGACGCAGAGTGGATAACCCTCAAATTATCAGATAAATTTTTCGATCTGCTCATAGGACACCAATTCTGAATACTCAGACGAGGTGCTGGTGGAAAATAATTTTATATGATGAAGTCGACCAACAGGAAGTTATTGATTCTAGAGTTACCAAACATTCTACTGGGAACAAGTAGATATTATTTCCATGGTCATGCTGTGCACCTTGCAACTAGATGTAAGATCGCTCCCGTGTAAGAAATAGGCCGTAGGTTGTAAGGAAGGGAATTTAAAAACGATAACAAAGTAGTAGTTAATGAGGGCTTCTCCTTGATGATTGACACTAAGATTCAAGTATGGTTGTAAGTCAACTGACCAAATGAATATACACAGGAAGCTGTCGAAAATTAGAAAAGTAAGACATCTTTTCAAAGGATTATCCACAATCTCAAAAATGGGGGTGCTGTTTCCAGTTCCGTCGGCCGAGGTGGTACTCCTGGTTTATACATTGGCTGATAAGAAACATAGTCGGTAAACTATAGGGTACTACTGGGAAACTTTT
>JAYMFW010058884.1:0-10987 GCA_036785005.1 Tubulanus punctatus | reverse complement strand
TTTACTCAGTTAGTTATATCCAATATTTTGTTGCATCCTTGTTTGTCATAACGAGGTTCCTATGTAGTAGGCCTAATGTATAAACCCAAGATCATTATATCAGTTTCAAAAGTGTATGAAAATTCTAACAATACTCACATCATCAACTTCTCCTTCATCAGATTTTTCTCCCTGAAAACCGACCAATGAAATAATAAGATTGGTAAAATCTTTTTAGGAAAATCAGAATAGAAGACACTTATTGATCGTACCTTATCATCGCCGATGTCCTCACCGTCTTCCCGTGAAATAGTTCTCTTTAATTCAGTTGATGTTGGTTCGGCTTCATCTTCGTCATAATCCAGTTCACCGTGATCATCAACACTAGTTCTTATATCGTCCAACTGATCCTTACTACTTTCATTACGTATACTAGTCTTTGAATCAGAACCGTCGATACTACGACGTTTACTCCTTTTATCTCCGAACTCGGTGTCTACATTTTCACTATCACTGTTATTCTGACTGCGCGACATTTCTAATTTTTTCAGGAATAATTTACCAACTGTTCGTAAATCTAAACTACCTTTTAACATATCTAGATTTGACATAGTTTCACTTGACGTCCTGTCAGATTTGTTTTTAGCACTAAGATCACTAAGTTTAGAAGACCGCGGTTCCGGAACGGGCGTCTCGTCGAATGCGGTTTCATACTCATCGCTGGCATATTCGGGTGATGCGATAATTTCCGTTGAAAGAGATAATTGCCGAGGTTTAGGGCTTGGAGACCTTGAATTTCGATCAGGAGATTGATACGGAGGACTGTTAGGAGGGGAATGTGGTGCATCATCACCAGGTGGAGGCGATTCTGGTGATTTCGGTGATTTCGGAGAACTAGGGGGTAAACTTTTTGGAGAACTAGGGGGTAAACTTTTGGGTGATCTAGGGGGTGGACTTTTTGGTGATTGAGGGGGTGGACTTTTTGGTGAACTGGGGGGTAAACTATTTGGAGATTGAGGTTCATCTAATTTACCGCTACTATGACGTGATCTAGATTCATCTTCTTGTTGTTGAAGTCGCTCATCTTCTCCGTGTAAACTTTTAGGCGAATCAACAATTGGTGGTCTGTTTTCAGATGAATCATCTTCATGTTTTGATAATGGTGACTTTGGGAGAGGATCATTGACATTAGAACTCTCGACCGGTGATGACGACTGTTCTGTACAGATTGAGGCAGACCGTTGTTCTGAAGGTGAATGTTGCTCTGCTGTTGTATTTCGATTCAAATTTTCTGTTTCTTCAGTTTCAGATATTTCGTCATCACTCATATCAGAATTATCAGTTGAATTCACTTGATTGTCAGTCGAAGTAGGATCAGTTGAACCAGCCTGGTGTCCGACATTCTCCCGTTCATCAGTACCTCTATTCACATCATCTTCAGCTTGCTGTTGTTCCAAGATCTGATTCCCAGCGATGTTAACCGATTCTACTTCACCGGAAGATTCGCTATCCGGCATTGCAGAATAATCGGGCTGTTTGCATGGTGACTGTGGGCCGCAGTCGTCGTACGGAATATTCTCAGTAGCGTTGGGATCTCCGGGTGAGTCCAACAGTTGTTCGGGTTCAAATCCTGCTGCTTCATCTCCTTCCCTATCTACTGAAACAGCCCCTGCAACTGAGTCAGGTTTCTCATCTTCTTCAATACTGGAATTATCAGGAGGTGTAACACCATTACTTATATCTTCATGTTCAATGTTTTGTTCATTATCAGATTCCCATGAATCGTTATTCACGAGTTCATTTGCCTCATACGGCACATTGTTGTCTTCTCCTGATTCTCCGGCAGTTGAAAATGGTAGCGGCTCTTTCTCATCTGGTGAATCACAACCATCAATACATTCAGAGTTACCAGCATCTTCCATTACACTTGTATTCCTATAAATGAAAACATTACAAAATAATAAAACTTTATATGACACGACTGTATAGACTATAGTGAATGCACTAAATTTAACAATACTTAAGTCAGCAATAGTTAAAAGGGTATATTAACAAGTAAACTTCTGAAATGAACTGGATCAATGAATGAATATTTTTTTCATTGACATTATGATTGGATTCATCTATCGACTTACTTAAAACTATAAGACTAAACTTGGTGGGGGCTGGTGAAAATTTAGGGGTCAGCCATGATCAGATACAATTAGTAGAACACATTGGGGAACAGTTTAAACTATTAAGATCAAACACCAAACTTTAAGAACTAACTTCTTTGTCTTTCAAATCGTCTTTTTAATATAAGAAACTATCAACAAAAATGGATTGAATTGGATTGGATGAGTTTTCGACTTTGCGTTGAAATATACGTAACAGAATTTCTAAAAATCATTTGATCAACTTACGCACACAAACGTGCTTCTTTACTGGGTGTATAGTTTTATTGAATATGGGTTTACTGGACAATGTAGCGGCGAATTTATTAGTGAAAAATCGTAATATTACTATTAAATCTGGAAAGCAGCCATGTCTGGAAAAAGCTTTAGATGATTGGTTCAACTGTGTCACGTGACTTATTTCTTGGTGAAGAGTAAAATGTGGATTGGGACTTTTACTACTGGCTCTTGCTCTACAACCTTCCTTTTTAAGCGTCGTCCAAGGAGAGAAGAGAAAAACAAGTCGGGCATTGCAATACCCATAGCATAGGCAGAAAATGATGCAGATTGTCCTCAAAATAAATTGCAGCTAACTTAATTGTTTTAAATATAAGTTTATTACTATTTTTACAATGTGGGATGATAGGCATCAAAATGTAACTGTTATTTACAAAACCTGGATTGATACACACACCATGCTAAGTTTCCAGCGACGAATAATTGTGATCTGACTAAATATCAATCAACTCATCAAATGAAATATAGCTTAAATGAATACTCAGTTGATGAATACACAACAACCAAAATCACAACAATATTTACATTAATTAGGAATATACTAATGCATTTATACAATATAAACATAGCACATCTTACAAAATAATATCATAATAGTGTTATTAATAATCATCTATACAGTTTACACATAGAACAGATAGCCATTATGAATTCATTACAGCATTTTTCATTAATCGGTAGTTGATAATTTGAGAAATACCACCACTGTTTAAATCAAAATTTCAATTTCAATATCTAACTGTAACACCAATCCTGGCAAATATAATAAATAAATGTTTGACAAGCTATATCACATTTATGTAGAAAGTTATAAGAGTTCAACTTATTACAGATTTTTAATTTTGTATATTTGTATTTTCTACAATAATTGTCACTTCAATGAAATGAAAATACAAGTGCTTTTTAAACCATTTCTTTTATTCAGTATATGTACAAATAAAGTATATTTTATGTATAGAAGAGTTTCTGACTTGACTGACTTTTGACTTTTCAAATATACTACAATTTTCACAAAGCTATAGTCTTACTTCAAAATAAAATAGAAATTTCCCTTGAACATAATATAAAAGTTATAACTCTCTAACAACAAAAATAGAAATATGGTTCTTGTTTATATTTCAATCAAGCACGTTCAAGGATTGTGCCTCCTATGAAAAAGTGTTTTATCTTGCCATTAATGAAAAATCTTCAGTTGAACTCAAAACCATTGAATAATAACTACATCCCTTCCTGACCAAAGTCTTTGGTAAAGTCTTCTAATTTGTCTAAATCATCTTGATTTACAGTTGGTTTTTGTACACTTAGCGACATCATTACATCATTCTGCAATGGAAATTGAGTGGTATAGATTAATATCTAATTTCAGCGGACATAGCTAAAACCTGTTAAAGTGATACAGGGTACTTATATGTGGGCCAGAATACACAGTATTCTATATTCAATACGGTTAGTTGTATCAGTGTTCGTTGTAACAAGTTTCCTCTGGATTGAAAAATGTTTACAACACCTTCGTATGCATCATTGGAGCAACGTGGCATAGTGGTTAGAGGTTCAAATTCCGTTGTGACGTAGTATCCTTGGGCGAGACACACATTCACGCTCCACCCAGGAGTGGATGGGTGCGGGGCTAGGACAGGGGGCTCGGACAAAATTCAAAGGTCCCAAGTGATCTGACTTATGCGTACTCTACTGTACTTATCTTTAACAATGATTTATTAACTGGTAGAGCCTACACAGGTTTGAATCAACCACCAGCTAATTTTCTTATGACCTATCGATATCAATGTAAATTGCTACACAGTTTCTTAGTGCCCGGAGGATTTTGATCGTGTTACTTGTACCAGTACATGGACATGGACAGGGTGAGAGAACCCCGTTGTTACAGATTTACAGTATACCTGGTGACACAATACAGGGATTAAGTGCGCTTACCCTTGTGCACAGCATAACAATAATACGATAGTGAATAGATTCAGCCTTGCGTATTTAAATTCAAAGTTTGTATGAAAGGTCTTTCTAATGGTCTTTCATACCAAGACCTCCGTAGGACAGAGTAAGTCATCGGATGATCATATTGTAGGCCTGGGGTGGCACGGTTTTTATAATTTCCATTTTTAATTTTAATTTCTTTTATATGGCCACATGGTTACCAGTATGCCTACCCGGATTACAATTCTGACACATTACCTTTACATGGCAGCAGAAACAAGTTTTCGCTGCTTTGCAGCTATACTTTTTTTATAATCATTGGCTGTATTATGACGTTTTTTTCTAAAATGTGAATTATAAGTTGACATTGCCACAGTGACAACATTTTCTATGCTCAAAAAAAGCTTCCACAAGGTTCCACAGTGGTCAACACAGTGCTTTTCATGTGCTTTACGATATACATAGTATATGCAAGACATGCATACAATATGTACCGGTACTTACTATTGTGATAACAGGTTCAAGCAATTTGTCACTGTCAACTTTATCCCATGTCATTTCAATAGCTCCTGGAGCGCCAGGAGAACAGGGAGTCAGTAGATCGTTCACCATTATGTTCGGATCGTTCCGTGAAGGTCCTCTAACCTGTAAAGATTTTTGTCATTTAAATGATAAACATGGTAGAGATCCTCCATAAAAATAGGAATCTCGTATTGCAAGCTTTGGTTCCTGTAATTATTCTAAAAAAGGCATCCAGTTTTGGAAGAATTTCATAAAATGAGAGGGTCTACAAAAAACAACACACAATTTCTAAGCCATAAGAACACTGAACTTACTCGTTGGAAGTGAGTAGCAGTTTGAACTTTTCGCACAGGCATCATTAGGGCATCTCTGATCACTATACCGATATCTGCACCAGAATATCTGAAATTAGAATATGAAATTTTGTAACTTGCAGTATCATCAGAACCATGTAATAAGATTTGGAAGTGTTGACACATACCCATCAGTTGTACGTCCTAGTTCCATATAATCACTATCATTTAGGTTGCACGGTGTAGCGCCCATATGTAGCTTGAACATATGTGTACGTGCATTAGCTTCAGGCAATGGTATATAAATACGCTTTTCAAATCTAAACAGAAAAATACATACAATGCAGAATCTCTTGAGATAGTCATGAAATAAGCTATTCATATCAATGATAAAAACTATACCCCTATCGGTAAATAAGAGTGTAAATCCCACAAACGACAAATTTAGAAGTTATAAAATATTCAATTTATTTTGTCACAACATTTCAGCTGTTTTCAGTGTACTCACTGCCATCATCAGGTGAAATGAAATCAAGTTACATGAAATCTGAATAAAACTAACATCATAAATGGAGAAAAACAAATAGAGGAAATGATTACATAATATAAACCAATTGTAGAAGAGGGAGTGACACACAGATGCCCGACCTGATGATGGTAGTGAGTACACTGGCCGAAACGTTGTGATAAAATAAATTAAATATTTCATAACTTCTAAATTTGTTGATTGTGGGATTTACACTCTATCTATTCATGAATTTGAGATATTAGAGCAATTTTGAGCTTGGAATCCTGAGACAGTCTTAGGAAATAATTCACATTGGAGTAATGCTTATGATTTTGCGTGAAATGATTGAAGTTGAATTAAAATATACCTTCTTCTAATAGCAGCATCTAAAACCCAAGGTATGTTTGTTGCACCAAGAACAAGAATACCATCATTATCAACTCCGACACCTACAAATATACGGTAAAAGGAATCATAAAGCAGGTGAACAAGGGTGGCCTAGATTTGTTTGAACAGTAGTCTTTTTGCCATTACCCTGCATCTGAACGAGAAATTCAGTTTTGATTCTTCTAGCTGATTCAGACTCGGTTTCACTTCGAGAACCACACAAGGAATCAACTTCATCGATGAAAATGATGCTTGGTTTGTGATCTCTAGCCAAGTGAAACAGATTCTTGACCAACCTAAAATTTTGCAGATTGATCAAGTTAGCATAATGGTGACTGCAATCAACATTTCCAACAGGACAGTTTCTTACTTTTCACTTTCTCCCAACCATTTGGATACTAAATCCGATGATGATATTGAGAAAAAAGTTGAATTATTAGCTTCTGTGGCCACAGCTTTTGCCAAGAATGACTTGCCAGTTCCTGGAGGCTATCAGAAATAAGAAAAATACATCAAATATGTACCACCAAGACAAAAAAGAAAAAAGAAAAAGACAAATAGTTACCCCATACAAAAGGATTCCTCTCCATGGCTTTCTTTTACCTAAAATGTCCAGTAACAAATCATTAACCTATTATTTTTATTCATTAGAATGCATTAAAAATGTTCTCAGATGAGTAAAAAAATTATAACAAAATGACCGCGCCCAGAAAAAATATCAGTTTAAAATTTTCAATATATTTCCAAAAATCCCAAAATGGAAAAAGTGGCATATCTTCAGAATGCAAAAGGGAATGTGTAAAATCATTCTTTCCAACTAAAGATAACATAGTAGGCTACGAAATAAATGGGGTATGGGACTTCTATTCTAATTCTTCTTCTGTGTGTTTGTATCAAGACATGGGTAGTCAAGAAATTGAGTACACACTATAATTCTATTTTTGACATTACCATTACTTTCAAACTCAATTTCCCCTCTTTTTTGTTTGTATAATCTATTGTGATTTGTGATATTATTGATATCTTTGATTTTTCACGATCAGGGCTCATAATGACTTCTTGTGATTATTCATGATAGCACAAAAAAGCTACTATTTACCAAAATGGTTAAATTGTAATTGATTTAAATTTGCAGATGAAATTGCAATCAATTGACATCAATACCTGTGAATAGATGCGGAAATTTAATAGGCAGGATTACAGCTTCTTTAAGTGCTTCTTTAGCTCTTTCTAAACCGGCAACATCTTCCCAACTTACATTGGGTTTTTCTATCACGATAGCACCTAAAACACGTTGAGATAAAATAAGCATTTCCTGATTGGAATTCGTCATGAGCTGAGAGTAAAGCGCTTAGGTCACACAAGCAGAAACTATTTGGCTGAAAAAACTGGCTCATGGGTCCAGAAGCCGAACTCCTTTCAGATTTGTTTATCAAATATTTTTCATAGAATTATTGTTAGACCAATCAAACTACTTCAGAAGAATAAGATCATTAATGGATTCTCAATAAGGATTACAATATAACCAGAAAATATTTACCAGATAATTGATTTTGAAACTTCTTCGTTTCTTCATCGTCATCATCGCTGCCACTTTCTTTATTTGACTTATCCTTATTTGACTTATCCCTGAATGAAATAAAACATTATCAGCAATGTCAATCTCCTAGTCATACCACATTTTTCTATGTTCCTAGGTTGTATGGCCTTGATGACTGTCTGAATCAACTTACTTTTTATCAGAGTGTCCATCTGCAACAGGTTTGTGTTTCTTACCACCCGTACTTTTACTTTCGATATAACTTTTAATCTGTTCAGCCCTGTCCAGGTACTGCTTACACTTCTCTCTAATTGTTTCTTTTGACCTGTCACTTGGAGCTTCATCTGAGGAAAGTTGCAAACAATAGTTACTTAGAAGCGGCAGAACCATTCATTCTACAAGGGTTTCAATTGGATTCCTTCCGTATCTAACCAATGGACATTAACTAGGCCTACCAGTAGATATTCCAATTTACACCCATGTGACACTGAATTTAGGCTATAGCGTTCTTTATGAGAATACCCACAAATAGGAGTTATCATTTGAAATATTGGGCTGCTGATACAGGGTTCCTACTACTCTTTACATGCAAAATGGGCTATTTGAGGGTGCTGTGAAGGTATACCAAGAATTAGAATTAGAATTATGATAAAAAAAATCATTTTCAAGCATCACTTTTCAGAATTTGATGGTGAAGGGACGAAAATTTGACGACATCTGTACTTTAAAAAAGAAAGAATTTCCTAATTTGAGGAGCCGTGGTGTAGGAATCCCGCTGATGATAAGTGTCTCCTACAGCAAATCCAAAATGTAAGGAAAATTGTCAGTAATATCCCTGCATTACATAACTTACATTTCAAAGCGTGAACAAAATATTTTACTCCATGCTCATACAGTCGAAATGCTTCTTCATAGTTCTTGTTCTTATCTTCTTCAGTTGCCTTGGTCACTATTTCAATGGCTTTCTGTGTGAAAAGAATTGTAGATTCTAATGGTTTCCCCATGACTGTCTAACGTAAAATATTTACCACCACCAATTTTTCCTTCTAAATCACGAATCAGATTCAGACCTCAGTCATGAGACCAAATCAACAGAATTCAGAAAATTATTAAAAATGTCCTGCTGAATCAATCACTAATCAGCATTTAACATGAGAGATTTTTGTCTTGACTTTGACAACCAATTCCATGTAAGACTGGGATCAACAAAGATTTTTGTATCAAATCAGGAAAAGGAGGGGCTTAATATATCTAAAAACAGGCATTATGACACTGTCATGAAAATCAAATGAATTTGAGTCACTAAGTCTAAGAGTCATATAGTCAGGTGAGTTCTCAATCTCATTCTCATCCTCCAATAAAATGACAATCATCATCACCACTTTCTTTTTTAACTTATACCCAGAGGATCTCTGATTTCCTGCTTAGGAAAGCCCCTTAGATTCTGAAATCGACAAAAATTAAGGTTAAAAAAGGCCGACCTGCAAGCTTCCACCGCTGTTAGCCATGGCGTAACTAAATTATCTATTTTCATACAGCCTTTGCCAAAAACATTCAATGGCCGGCGATGATGTGTTCCGCTAGATGGCGATAGTAGACGGTTCATTTACTGTTGGGCCCACTGGCCGGACTGACATATATACTTATATTAATGCCTCGGTCATTTCTAAAATTAAGATAAAAATTGATGGTTCTTAGTAAGGTACCAATCAATATCAATGTAGTTCTAGCTACCACTTATTATACCACTCTTGGAGACTGATCCGACTTTCTTGGAGAATATTGCACCATCTGAAGAAAGTGGTGCAATTTTGTGTTGACTCTTTACGACGCTACTTTCAATGGATCACGCGCCATGGATCAACTGAGCACCCGGGGAATTCCTTCCACCACCCGTTGTTCAATAATCAAGTCGTGATCATTTTTCAATAAGTTTATAGATAGAATAAACCTCGTCACAACAAATCTCGGTCACTGATCGTGCTTTTTGCACAATGACTTCTTGTTCACTAAAACCCACCCTAACCTTAAGGTTTCTAACCCTAAAACCCCCACCCTGAAACTAACCTAAGGTTTCAACCATAAAGTGATTCTCTGTGAATATAGGTAGATTCTTTATGAATATCACCCAAAAATCCTTAATCTACTATAACATATTTATTTCGTAACCAATATTTCACATTTAAAGAGTCATTCCTGTTTCAGGCCGATATTTTGGATATATATATCTGCATTGTGCATAGATCAATTGTGCATTGTGTAAAGATCATAAGATAAATTCATTTAGAATGCTGTCAAATCCGGAGGAAATGTGGAAGAAGGACTCATGTTATAGACCTAATCTTAATAAAAAAGAATTAGAAGAAATTTCTTTGATTTCATTTTACAATGAAACATCGAAAACAAGTTCTGAGTCGCAATGGACCGACGCGGGAAAAACTCGCAGCGCTATTTGACGCCTCGTTCTCGATTACACAACGACCACGCCGCTAGCTGACTGTCCCTGGCTTCTGAGCAGCGCTGGGTCGCCTCTCTATACTACATACATTTTGGAGCGCTATTCCCCGGGTATTTTGGATGCCAGTAGAGGTATTCTCGGCGTGTGGTCCGACGACGTTAAAATTCATCGGACGCTGCATGTATTGCGATGATCGTTTTTGGATGCCGGATTCCGCCTAATTTATGAGCCGCACATCAATATTTTATCCTAAAATCCCACATAAATGGCACCAGCCGATGAAATTGCGAGTAAATATTTAACAAAGCCATACTCACCAAGGCAAAACGTCGCGTCCAGTTCAGCGTAATGACAATAAGACATTCAAGATTAATTAACAGACTAATTATAAATGTATAGAATAATAAACAAGATACTGACATGTTTAACTTCCCAATTGATACATTAGCGTTCAAACTGGTTCATAGAATTCTTTTACGATTCTGAGAAAAGAACAGCATGAGAGTCGATCTTAGTTCGAAGAACACGAAGACAGGGGCTTTTTGGAAGGCCAACAACGAGTCGCAAAGCGGCAAAGTCTCTGGCAGCCGCGAGCCGGGGGAGCGCGAGGGGAGCCACCCTCTTTTGAAAAATTTAGCATAAAAGATTATAAAATGGTGCAATTTCGCATCGTCTAGACAAAAAAGTATGTATATCTTAAAGTTAAGACATTTGATCGTGAATTCACACTGAAAAAGACAAGGGCAACTTCAAGTGAGAGGCAGGGGTCAGGCGCAGATTTGAGGGGCGCACGTTGCGTCCCCCTTATCGTGGGAGACCAACGTTTTTTAGGTGATTCTGTAGTTCCAGACACCTGTTTTTAATCTTAACCAAAGCTGCGAAAGTCCCCGGCCTCTTCATCCACTCGCGGCTACGAGGTGG
>JAYMFW010058772.1:0-10988 GCA_036785005.1 Tubulanus punctatus | reverse complement strand
ATTTGTTTCTGACAATGCGCTGTCACATTAATCACATTTCATTCTTCATATCTTATTCTGACATCACACTATGCTTATTTGTAGCCTTACAAAATCAGCTGGTTTTCCCTCACAACGCATGCGCAGATCGGATCGCGCATGCGTAGTGATCATTTTCACGGCAGAAGCGGATTTTTAAGCATTACAAATCGCCAATTCTGAGAGGATTTTAGTCGCTAAAAACTAACTGAAACTTAATTGTGATAAATGGATTATTATTCTTGTTGGGCAATTTTTTTCTGCGGATGCTGATATGTGATTCAGGTATGCTTGTTTATTTTTTACGAAAATATGGGCGAAAAGCAGAAACGATAGCACGTCTGACAGACAGTAGTTTCTATCATAATCATATTCCCGATTGGTAATGATGTAGACGATTGATATTAGACGTATTGGATTCGATTCAGGTATTTGCTATGCAAAAAAACCCCACAGACTAAATAGGTGAACTTAAATAGTTGCCTTCTCGGTACAGCAGCAAGTTCCTGCGTGAAGAAAACTTTTGACAGAATAATAGATATTGGACATTATTGTTTTTCCCTTGTTTATTTTTAGTATTAGAGTTTTCAGCAGAAAACTCTATTGTTATTCCCATGTGTATTATTTTCCTTTTTCTTCCACACAAAAATCGTACAAAAGTGAATCTCCTCTTTCAATTCTTAACCGATCGCCGAGACATTTTTGCAATACATTCGATTAATTATATGTCACAAACTGTAATAAAAAGGTTTTTGAAAAAAGTCCCCGTTCGTTTTCTTGAGAGCGTTGAAATTATAATCATAGTTCATTTTCATAACGATAAATGGAGCGATCGTGTTTTTAATGTGGGAAAAGTCCTAAACTCAAATGTGATCATTAAGTTTTTACTAATATCTCATATACTACTGACCGGTCTTTGATCAAATTTCATACATAGGATCCTTGTGTGGCCAGAAATTGACCAGTATAGTGTTGACCTACTTTCGTGACCTATTGACCTACTAATTTATTCATTGCCCAATCATGATCAAACTTCATATATAGAAACCGTGGTCAGTAAATGACTGGTATAGTGTTGACCTACTTTCGTGAACTAATGACCTACTTATTTTTTTGTGGTCCAATCACGATCAAACTTCTAACATAGGATCCGTATGTGGTCAGAAATTGACCAGTATATTGATGGCCTACTTCTGTGACCTTTTGACCTACTCATTTATTTATGGCCCAATCAGGATCAAGTATCTAATCAATAAGCAAAAAAGCAACTATGGCAGAAGTGCAGAAAACTCTTAATCACTGCTTTGCAGCTATATTTTTCATAGCTGTTTATTTTAGAAATAAGAATGAGTCCTACAGCTGTCTAGGCTACTAGCTTGGACTATGGGATTCGAACCCAACATCACACATCAATCCTCTTGACGAAGTCCACCGATTAAAATCAGCATAATAAATTGACTGAAACCCTGTGATTTATTAAAGACAAAAAGTGGAACAGACGAGCGCAGAAGCTGGCTGTGCAGACCTAAATATTAAACTAAAATGACTTTGTATCAGCTTTTTAACAACAAATAGAATCAATTCAATTTTATCGATATTATTGACCACCAAGCGATGAGTGACGGCAGCTTATTTTACTTGAAGGAAATTATTATTTGCCATCCTTCTTTTCTAACTACCCGTCATGTGGACGGGTATATAGCTAGTAATATTAATAAACATAACATTTATCGGTTTATTGTAATTAAATATGAGGCTGTAATATGTAATCTAAAAATGACGGCCGACGATTTATAGGGGGCTGCTTATTGGTAAAAATATAAAGCAATCTAATTTCTACGATCTACGATCCAAAGGCCTATTGTGTATCCTTCAAATAAGGCCATCGATTAAAAAATTGGGTTCCCTTGTCAATCCGGTATTTTATTTTGATATATTTTTTTGAAAATAGTTATGAATTTATACAGTACTGCACTTACTAACTCTGCCTGACGCTTAATCCTATATACTTATAATTAAATCAATGATTATATGAGACGTCATACAAAATTCCTACTATAGATGTATCCCTGGGTGTAGGGGACACACAGTGTACAACAGTTCACTTGTTTTTTTTTTTTAATTATATGCCTGACTGGCTGGATCTGCATATTCTATCACTCACAGTGTGATGGTAACTCTAGATGAAGTTGTGTAGGGCGTGTCTTGTCAATCAATACCGACGACGCGAAAATCTTTTTTGGACTTGCGAATTCAAGCTGGTTTTCTGCTTTGGCTTTTCTGGAGCGGAGGCGATTTAGAATTGTGTATCTATTGCTTGATAATACAATATTAGTTAAAGTCCACTTCACTTTAGTTCACCCCAACGGGTCCACGACGATACTTCTAGTTAAATCATTCAAGGCTCAGTTATTTGGGGAGACCCCAGTCTACTTCACTTCAGGGGGTAAATTCGATTTAAAACACTTTAGTAGACCCTCGAATCCCCGTGATTGTTTAGATGTACCTGACTTGGCTTGTCCCAAGCCGGACCTGGCCTGGGGGGAATCGAAGACATCTCTCAAGGCGATGCTAGAACAACAGTTCGTCGTAAATTTTCGGTCGATTCAACGGTTTTTAGCCTATTTAATACTTTAGTCCCTGTCGGCTATTGCGTTTGGTTTTCGTTCGTCGTCCGTCTGTCAGTGCGTCTGGCTGTAGACGGAAATCGGTTTTTAGCCCATTTCGGACTTAAGTCCCAGCGGGCTATTTCGTTCGGTTTTTGTCCGTCGTCCATGGGTCAGTCCGTCTGTAGATGGAAATCAGTTGCTTTTTTGGAAAGTTTTTGTCATGCATTGAGCTTCAGTCTTGATATTTAGTATGTACGTCTATCTACCCAAGAGCTATCATCACACCAAGAATTGGGTCCCCCAGATCGATATTACCTTGGTGGCACCCTCTGCAATTCCCTAAAATTGGCTATTTCGACCAGTTTTTCAAGTATTTTGGGGAGGTCTTGAGCTATTGTCCTGATATTTAGTATGTACCGTAGGTCAATCTACAAAAAGACTATCACCGCACCAAGAATCGGCTTCCCTTGATCGATAATGCCCTGGTAGCACCATTTTCGATAACGTCAAATTGGGTGTTATGACAAACTTTTCCAGTAAATTATGGAAAGATTCATTGAACAATGCGCTTTAGTTTTGCCATTAGCTTCCACTCTGTTACTACTTTTCTGCATCCCAAGTGGGCATGAGATCACTGTACCGCTAGTTTGAGGAAGTTTTTATCATGCATAAAGCTATATTGCTTTGATAATCAAGAATTGGGTCCATTAGATTAATAATGCCCTGGTGACGCCCTCTTCAATTCTCTCAAATCAGTTATGTTGACATGTTTTCAAGTTATTTTGAGGACGTTTTCATCAAAAGGATGTTTTCAAGTCAAGAGAATCGCAATTCTCTCTAGTAAGTGGAATCTCAGTTATGAGGACACTGACTCCATTATACACTTTTGATGTCAAGATGACGTTCGCCGTTCGTGATTCCGTCCGTCAATATAGCGGATGTTTCAGTTTTCTGTCATCATTTTTCTATATTCCTAAAAATAGCTGTGCATGAAACTTAAAATGATTTAATTTTCTGCCTATACTCTTTCAGTTATTGGTACATTACCAGAGTTGGTTGAATAAGAATCCACCAATAACTGATGATTTGTTGCATGTTGCAAGGATGTTAATCTGGAGAAAGGTTATACTTTACAATAGTTATCTTCAGTTTATAGTATTAACAGTGCTCGTCACGTATCTATTGATACGTACCAAAATACGGAATAAATTATAATGTTAGAATTCTCTAATAAATGCAAATATACAACATAGGTATTAGATTTTATTGGGAAGAATCACTTTTATATTGATGCAACTTCTTACTCTATATCTTTCAGCTAATAACATCATAAGAGGTTTCATCTCACACGGAAAACAACGGCAACAAATCTGATCAATTGGTGAGACTGTAGTAAGTAAATAAATGTAATTTGAATAATTAAGGATTTCGATCACTGATTATATACACATATGTTTAACAAATTAAAGCATAACAGTATGATGACGAATTATGACGTTTTAAGTGGTGAAAATGGCAAATATAGTTTTTAGCCCACTTGGGACTTTAGTCCCAGCGGGCTATTGCGTTCGGTTTTCGTCCGTCTTTCGTCCGTCCGTCCGTCTTTAGACGGAAATCAGTTTTTTGAGGAAGTTTTCGTCATGCATTAAGCTATTGCCTTGATATTTAGTATCTAGGACTACCTACTCTAGGGCTATCAGCACACTAAGAATTAGGTCCACCAAAGCGATAATGCCCTGGTGGCGCCCTCTTCAATTCCCTCCAATCAGCTTTTTTAACCTGTTTTCAAGTTCTTTTAGGAAGTTTTCATCATGCATTAAGCTATTGCCTTGATATTTGGTAAGTAGGTCTATCTGCCCAAGGGCTATTATCACACCAAGAATTGGGTCCACCAAAGCGATAATGTCTTGGTGGCGCCCTCTTTAATTCACTCCAATCGGCTATTTTGACCAGTTTTTCAGGTTTTTTGGGGAAGTTTTCGTCATGCATAGAGCTATTGTCCTGATATTCAATATTTAGGTCTATCTACCTAAGAGCTATCAGCACACCAATAATTGGGTCTCCCAGATCGACAATGCCCTTGTGGCGCCCTCTTAATTTCCTCAAATTGGCTATTTTGACCAGTTTTTCAAGTTTTTTTTGAGGAAGTTTTCGTGATGCATTGTGTAATTGTCTTGATATTTAATATGTAGGTCCATCTACCTAAGGGCTATCAGTACCCCAAGAATTTATTCCCCCAAATTGGCTATTTTGAAGTAGTTTTTTGAGGAATTCTTCGTGATACATTGAGGTGATGTCCTGATATTTGATATGTAGGTCTATCTTCCCAAGGGCTATCAAAGAATTGGTGCCCGCAGATTATTAATACCTTAGAAGTGCCCACTTCAAAGGTTCACTATTTTCACCTTTAATCATGGGTGCTGTTAGTATCTTATTTCTTTGTAACTACTGTTCTGTATATTAACTGCATCCCTATAGTTTTCCAATTGGGCATGAGGTCCCTGGACCCCTAGTTGTAAGATGAACCGGTATTTGGGTGAAAAAATGAATATTCTAAAGAATTTTAAATGCAACATAATTGGAAGCTAATTGACTAAACAGTTGAATATGATAAAACAGGTTTAGATATAAATAATTACATTTTGATGTTTCTATTATATTCATCAATGTTATATATAACAGTATCTTATATGAATTCTAGCTAGAATCGGTATGTAGAAATGCCGTGAAATTTATATTAATCCCAAAGGTATCCCAAAATCAGCCATTTTGATAAAAAATGAATTGATTTAGCAATTCGATGGATGGCTTCATTGACATCTTTTGTCTTCTCTAGAATAAAATATTGATTTCATTATTTTACAGACTTCATCATTTTCTATTTCAGATATATCAGAAATGGCGAGTTGTAATCAAGGCGATTGGGAAATGCACTGTCGCCTTGGCAGATTACTGGTTGAAGTGGGGAGTAAGGCTATGGTGAAACAGCTAAAGCAGTCATTTCCGACATCGCAACTATTACAACAAGCTTTGTCACAAAATAAGTTCAAGTTGAAGAAACGTGTACCAAATAATATCACTCAGGAGCTATGGGATAGTTTGTACCCAGCACCACCTATAACTGGACCTGATATCACATTGCTGGATACTCTGGATATCACATCGGCATCTTGTTTACTGCGCAATCTACTTTTGCCACCTGATTACCAAAATATAGGAACATATGTCAATGGAATCCGAGAACTAAGGAACAAGTTAGCTCATTCCAATTCTGCATCTATCACTTCCAACGATTTTAATAATTACTGGAGCGATGCTGGAAATAACATTCGGAATCTAGTTGGGCCAGATTTAGATGCTGACATTCAACTAGTGCATAGCGACGTCATCGAGAAAAGTCAGTACGAACATTTCAGAGAACTATTACGGCAGCGGTATGATGGCGTTATGGTGTTACGTGAATCTATCGACGATTTAAGCGAAGGTGATATTAAAGAGATCAAAAATAGAACTGATGATATAGTGAACGGTTTAGAAACGGTTAAATCTGATATATCGAAGGGGGACATAAAGCATAGTGAATTCGAAAGACAAATCTTACAGGAACTTTATGGTTGTCGGCATGAATTCAGCAGAAAACTGAAAGAATTTTCAAATGTGAATAAAGAGATTAAACAAATGATAGAGCTGATTGTTCCAAGAGTTGATAGATTAGGTATCGAGTTAATGAGGTGTAAAGATGAACTGAAAAATGCCGTAGAAACCACCACTAAGAATACTCAGAGTAGAGTGTTACACAAAATTGCTGAATCGAAGGGAGAAGTCATAAGTGATATCAAACATGAATTAATAACTACTAGAAGTGATATCAAACAAGAAGTTATAAATACTGGTACATATATCAAGGAGACACAAAGTAAAATAGTCGATGTAGCGAAAAAGTTAGAGAAAACTCAGATTGATATTAGTGAAATAAAAACAGCATTAAACAATGTCAATGAAGGTAAAACATAAATTTCCAGATGAAAATACATTTAAAGAAATTAATAAATAAAGATTTACTTCATGATACCAACAACGAATTACATTTCAGAAGTAAGCCCAAGGAGAAAACAGCAGAACGAATTGGAACAACGCAAACACCAGCTCGGTAAGTTTACATTGATTTAAAGAAGGAAACTTTATGGCACCGGTGAATATGAAATCTTGAATTTATCAACAGTTATCACACAAACCATTGAAACTATTTCTATCTTCAGAAAATCAAATATTGCCAGATTATCTACGGGACAAACATAAGAAACGATTTCAGAATATTTGTCCCAAGGAAGGAAGTGAGCATAAAGAATATATGACCGAACGGTTAGATGGTTGGTTTGTACCCGTTATTGGAACTAGAAGACAAACTTGCAGAGGTGAACGTGACCTACCTCCAGATAATATTGAATTACCACCAAAAGATTCTGGAATTATGTCACTATTCGATACAGAAAACGGCAGTTCCGATGTGTTAGTGATAGCTGGTGAAATGGGTTCTGGTAAAACTACTTTGATGAAAAAGTTTGCCTCAGACTGGGCGAATAAACCAGGCGAATATTTTGAAGATTTCCAAAGTGTTTATCACGTTGACTTAAAAGAGATAACAAATGAAGCTACGATTGAATCGTTATTAAGAAATCAACAACCAAAACTCGAGTTATCAGATGAAAAACTGATGGCTGAAATACTCGAATACCCGAAGTGTAAAACACTTCTACTGTTAGACGGCTACGACGAGGCACAACGTCAAGATACGATCGTCAGTTTCATAAATAACTTCAGCCGTCATCAAAATGTGAACATAATCGTCACTACTCGTCCTCTGAAAGGTGAACAGCTCATTGGAAAATCGAATTATGAAATCCTTAATTTGAAAGGTTTCGACGAAAGAGCTGCCGCAAGCTATCTGATCAAGTATAAATGTCTTGAAGACGTACAGGACCAGAACATACGAAACCAAATAGACTACGCGTTGATTTTATCGGAATCTGGTTTCCTCAGACCGATTAATCTATTCATGTTTTGTTATGTTTATTTCGATTCGGGAAATATACCACAAACAATAACTGAACTATTTGTGGAATATGTTTGTCTCGTGATAAACCGAAAATCCTCGAATAAAGTAAACAGTAAACATTTTGTTCAATTCATTAAAAGATTCCCATCGTACAGGGAACTATGCGAGATTTCACTGGAATTAATTACACAAAGTAACTTCTCTTTCCCTGGTTGGATGCTGACAAGCTCAGAATTCGAATCAGCGGGATTTTTATGTGAATCTTCAGAATCGGGAAATCTTCAATTTTGTCACAACTCAATTTTAGAATTTTTTGCCGGAATCGGACAAGCGCTATTCACTAAAGCTGATGAACTACCGTTCAATAAAGTCTCGTATAACGATTTATTCTCGGAGATGACAAAATTTGGAGAAATGTTTGTAACGACTGTAGCACATTTTCTACATCTACAGGATAAAGGCGCTGGATGGAAGACAATAGTTAGTCATACACTGGATCCGCATTTAAACACTGAACCACACGTTCACAGTGATGGCACACTCGGATGTAACTGTAAAACCCTGTACATTTATTCAAATCCTACAATTGAATTTTGGATTCCTGGTAATTCAGATTATCAACAAGCAGTTCAGGAATCACTGTGTAATCACTATGAACCGTTGTTGGGATTATTAAGTGGGGCTGATGCCACTGAGGCGATCAGTCTCATACAGGAGTATCTACCTCCATTACTCGTCTTCTGTAAGCGGTCACCAGTGAACGCAGTAAATCTGTTACCAGATATAGTAAGCCAACCAACATGTAAGATAAGATACATCGTACTAGATGGAGTGAAACCAATCAACACTGATTGGTGGATTAAATGTTTGAATTCCAACAAATCAATTAGAGGAATTATCAATGGGTCAAAAGAAAAATTGACCAAAAAGAAGATAATGAACGTAAAATGGATAATATCACACCCACCAGGCACGTTTGCACTTTTCGATGAAGATAGTTCGGTGACTTTATATGAGAGGATTGACGGAGATGGATGGCGAAAAACTGGAACCACTTTTAATCATGGTCGGGACTCGGTTAGTAACATTTCTGATAACATTCAGCGATTTTACATTCACTATGATGGTGCTGATCACATGGCTGATAGCTGTATTTTGTGGAAGAAGGTCAATCAGTTGGAACAACTCAGTTATCTGTATATACATCCTAAACAAAAAGGACATTCCAATAAACTAATTCTAAAACATGGAAGTAAATTAACTGAAACAACGATAAATAGATTAAAATATCTAGGTTTATTTAGATGGGAATCAGTTGAAACCAGTGATATTTTTATTCGAGTTCTGTCAAAGTCAAAGCAGTTGACACATTTCATGTGGGGTTCCCCAATCTCATCAGACGCACCCGGAAAAATTCAGAAACTGCTGCGGTCTTTGACAGCTTTGAAATGTGTTCACATTCATGAGAGTTTGATACCTCTCATTCTTCACAATAACAGCGAACTAGTTCGGCTTGTTATATGGGATATCAGGTCAGAAAATGCTCCAATTTTATCGGAATTCATCCGTCACGCGTCGTGTTTAAAGAATTTATCAATTGAAATGATTGATACAAATAACAGAAATCTATTGTTGTTGTTAGAATCAATCAGAGATCAGTCTTCGTTGGTAACGGTTTATCTGCAGTGTAAGATGTCATTGTCAGATGAAGCTATAGAGATCGTGTGTGATATCATTGAACATCATAAATCACTGAAATACTTACAACTATTTGTTGATAATTCTGATGAGTTGAAAACCGCCATCAACAGAACAGCCTGGCGATCAGTAATAAAGCGATTTTGTAATATTGTATCTACTCAGGTTTATGATGCAGTGGTAAATCTGGTTCAATCAATTTTATTGAAATAACTGCATTACACTAATTTACGAGTATTAGAATTGATTCTAAATGGGTTTACAAAAAATTTTGTCATAAAGTAGAGAAAATTGAGAATATCTGAGAAGCCATTTAAAGCCGTGTCTTCACGAGGCATTACCCGGGTAAAAACTTACCCGGGTGTTACGCGGGTAACACGACTGTAGCGTCTACATTGAGTAGAGAGGTTCCGCGATTACTCGGGTAGGATAACGGTTATAGCTTGACAAAATCGCGCAAAGCTTAAGTGGAGCTACTGCATCGGTAATATATCTTAATTGAGGCGTTTTTATTTAAGCAACTCGAATCGGAGCGATTTGGTAAAGTCATTGTTATAACAATGTACGATCTTACCCGGTAGTATGTTACCCACTGTTGTTGCATTGAGTGGTTATTTCTGGCAGTAGTTTCTCTAAACTTAGTACATAGGTACGATATGGCGTAAGGTCAATACCTGAGCTGATCTACTCCAAATACGGCCACCAAGGGGCATCATTGCAAAATGACGTTAGTGCGATATCGGCTGCAATTCTTGTTCAATTCTCTCTAAACTTGGTACACATGTACAACATTGCCCACGGTGATTTCTATTGGATATTGAGCTGATTGGATTTGAAATACGGCTAACAGGGCATCATTGAAAAACGAAGTTAGCGAGATACATGTTACAGTTCTAGTTTAATTTTCTCCAAGCCGGGTATACAGTTACAGCATTGTCCAAAGTTGATCCTATTGGAAACCGAGCTGATTCCATTTTAAAAAAAACAACGGCCCAAGAGAGCATCATTGGAAAACGACGGTACCGCGATACAGGTTGCAACTCTAGTTCAATTTTCGCCAAACTTGGTACTGTATACAGGTACACATCATTGACTATGATTGCATGACTCGGCAATTAATCGTGGGACTTTAGACTAATTTATTACGTACGCAAAGATATTCAATTTTTAATTCCCTTCCCTCGGTACACAAGCATACCTCTCTTTACATATTGTGTGTCTTGGTTATGTGAATCATGTTTTGTGAATACCCGGTTCGAAACATCGTCGCCAATTTATATTTAGAGATTGCGTAAGTCGTTTTTTTAAAGGTAAATCTTTGCCTACGTCGTTATTAATTCTAGAAACAAAAGATCTTCAAATTTTTAATTACACTTATGTCGTACCTTGTCTTTAAGTCATATAGATTTGACTGGTCCCATAAAACAGGACTTATGTAATGTTAACTGTACCACAATTGTTCTTTACTCGAAATTGAAATTCTTATGAATTCGTTCACGTATATCGTACGACACATTTAAGTATTTGTCAATTATTAGAGTTTTCTGCTGCTTTCGCAGAAAACTCTATTGTTTTTCCCTTGTTTATTAGAGTTTTCTGCTGCTTTC
>JAYMFW010058661.1:0-10990 GCA_036785005.1 Tubulanus punctatus | reverse complement strand
TTACAAATCCTTTTATTACAACAGAGCTTCGGAGTATCTTAATATCAATTTTCCAGATGTTGAAAATGTTATTTAAGATTATTTTTCTAGATAAACTGATCGATTTTATTGCGACATTTTGAAGCTTTGTTTTATTTCTTTGATATCCCAATTGCAAGAATTTTCCTCTTACATACTTTTTCACTCTTTTTTCTTTCCCTCCCCTCCAAACCGCACCTCACAAGGCACCGTATGTTATACTGCTTCGCTTTTACCAAAATATAATTCGAAACTTTCAGTGATGAAGAATCAAAGGCTTCGGTTCAGCAATCGCCGGTGAAATTTTATCCTTCTCCTGTAGAAAAGTTTACTGCTTTAGCCAAAAACCTTTTCCCTGTGTCACCAGAAAACCGCTTTTTCACATCGTAAGTACTTTCTTCCCTGCATTTCTTTTATTTCCATTTTACCTCTGTAGGCATGTCTATAGCTTGTCAATAATATTTGATGTTATTTCATTGCTGATTTTAAAAATGTATTTTATCAGTCATCCTTAGCTTTCTTATGATTACTACCAATCGAGCGTAACAACCCCGATATTGCTACTTGCATTTCATATCTAATTCTTAATTATAATAAACAGAGAAATTAATGAAATTTTCAGCCGCCCCAAGCTTGATGAACTGATATCTAACTCTTCCGAAAGTGGTTATTACGAGTAAGTATAACGGAATCAATTAGGTTCTAAGTTTAGAATCAAACATTAAATAATCTTTGCACTTCAAAATTGATATTTTGATCCGTGACCTACCCTGTGACGCAGTATAGCACCATCCCATTTTCGGTTAAAAACCATGAAGTAAAAAAACGGATGACACTCGCAAGATTTGAATACATTAACATTAAATCTACTCATGCAAGACATTTTGAACTGTTGTTACAGATTACTATTAAGGTTGCAGGTAAATTATGCGAAGTTTTATAGTTTTTCGAGTTATAGCACGAAAATTGGCTCATTTAAGTTTTCTTTTTATGTTTGATCATTTTTCGATGAATTATGTTGTTTTACCTTGTGTTGTCATACCGGTACTAATTGAAATCATCCATAATTTACAATTTTGCTGTTCTAATTCAACTTGATCACAACTTAAATCATTAAAACCTAATTAAGGATTATTTACTTGCCTCTTAATGTTCAAACATTAACCGGCGAGGTCTAATCTTCCTAAGTTAGCAATTATCGATTTCATTTTTGTAGTAACCTACCGAGTCCCGTTGAAACGGTCGCCGAAGATCCCGTTACGGATAACATAGCTCAGTATGATTCTACCGGTCTCTTCCATTGGTGTCCTGATCGAGACATGGCTTCTGCTATTCTAGTAAGCTTACATATTGATTGATCTCTGCAAAAATTGAATGTAAAAAAGCATTAGATTTTGTTATTTCAATGAAGAAAAGTTAACAATGATAATTAAGACAACTAGCAACGTGGAGATCCCGTCTGACGTACCCAAGTAAAAAAAATAATCGAAAAGTATGAAATGATAAATAAAGAAGCGTCCTGGAAATTTTCAAAATTTCAGAATGTGAGTAATTGCCCTGATCCAACGAGTTTAAAAAGTCGCAGTAAAGTTTCCTGTGCGTTTAGAATCTCGCAGTACAGTTTCCTACGAGTTTAAAAAGTCGCAGTAAAGTTTCCTGCGCGTTTAGAATCTCGCAGTACAGTTTCCTACGAGTTCAAAAAGTCGCAGTTAAGTTTCCTGCGCGTTTAGAACCTCGCAGTACAGCTTCCTACGAGTTTAAAAAATCGCAGTAAAGTTTCCTGTGCGTTTAGAATCTCGCAGTACAGTTTCCTACGAGTTTAAAAAGTTGCAGTAAAGTTTCCTGTGAGTTTAAAATCTCGCAATTCAGTTTCCTGCGAGTTAAAAAGAGTCGAAGTAAAGTTTCCTGTGCGTTTAGAATCTCGCAGTACAGTTTCCTACGAGTTTAAAATATCGTAGTTAAGTTTCGTATGACTTTGAATTCCTGCAGAAAAGTTTCCTGGGAGTTTAAAATCTCGCAGAACATTCCGTAATTATTTTTCTAAAATGTCTTCAGGACGCTTCCGTAGATAAAAGAGGTATATTTCAAGTTAATTCGGTAGTACAAGAACATTTCTGAAATATATTTTCAACGATTTCGCAATATCAATCTGAATATTTATTATTGAATTCCCCGCATTCCTTTCAGTCATACTCCGATAGTCACGCAAAAGAATTCAAGAATCACGTTGTACTGTGTCTATTCACGGACGAAACCTCACCCTTGATCGGTTTATGTAGTTTTATCTTACCACTGAGATCCGCTTCAATACCTGTAAATGAGTTGCAGCCAGTGGTCATCATCGCTAATGTGGAATACATGTCCAGAGAATGGACAAATATCATGAATTTTCCTGAGGTCTACATTCTTTCTGTAAGTATATATTCCTATTTTCATAGTTTGCGTTTATTTTGTTACACATTGTCTAATCACTTTGATGTCAAAACAGAGAATTTTCTTTCAGTGGTACAAGAATGATTCCCATAAGAGTTCCCCAAAGATTATCAAAATCACAATATCATACTTTTCGTTATTACATGGATAGATATTGTATTCGAAGAAAATAAACGCGATTGATAATCTTTTATTATTGAGTCCCCGTGAGAAGATGCATTATTTATACTGATGATATGAATGCCTTTGTTTGATTATCATTTGTCAGACTGGTAGAGGAAAAGCCACCCTGCAGGTAAAAAGTTGGCATCGTGTTATGTAGCATGGACTTATATGGAATACTCTATGTTTTAATATAATACATAATTACAGCGTTTTAATACTACGTAGGAGGAATAGAATAGTGATTCTGATTCTTCCTTGTCAGATATATAGGCGAATAAACACGGACGAAATGTACTCCAGTTAAATATCTGACTGCTATATCGAATTATTTGATTATTCATAATTACATCCAATAGCATTCATTCAATTTTTGTATTCGTCTATATGTCTTTATTTCATGATTAATGCTGCGGTTTAGGGAGATTTCAAATAATGCCTTTATTTTATCAAATGATTATTACATCATCTAATTACCTATTTTGATTGTCTACTCGGTAATATATGATGCACTAACATTTTGAATGTTATAAATATTGCCAGGAAGTGGGATTAAACTTTGCTTGCTTTGTCATAACAACCAGCCCCAGAAAAAAGTACGGATGTAGATCGTAACCGCACACCCTCATTCCGCTTAGACACTTACCCCCCCCCCCCCATCATTCAACCGATGAAATCCCCCAATTACAATATTTACTGACAGGTTAATCAATATCGTTAATACTGATTGTTTAGAGGTTTCATTTGATTCAAATTGATTTATTGATCTTTTGTAAAACCATTGATGAATAATTAATCTGTGGTGTGGACCTATTAGGAGGCACTATTTACATGTACATGTGATCTGTGGTTAAATAAGGTCAAAATATCGACTGGCGTCGAAATTGGCTGCGATCGTTAAATAATAAACAAGGCTTGGCTTTTGTTACTTATAAATCAAATAGAGGTAACTGTACTAATTAAAATGGTGCTTTACAGACTTCGTCGCCGTTAAACGCTAAAATACGAATAATATTTGAACGTACGTCTGCCTCGGTCATTGATACCGCCCAGGTAAAAACTATCCTCGGAAAAATAATTCTTTGGCGTGCAATTTACTCTCAAATACCTCGCTGGAAAAAGAAGAACTGTCTGTACATTATGAGATATCGGGTCTGATCACAGGACACTCTGATAACCCAGGTCACTCTAACGGTCGCCCTAAACTCTCTTGCCTTCTACTCGTCTCTGCCAACCTGACAAGAAAAATGAATTTATATATATATATATATTTACACGCTTCTATACAATATCTCACTTGTACTTATGAGGGTTGATATATAGATATTTTGTTGAGTATTGTTACACTCCGCCCGCAGTGGTTTCATTTCTCCATATATATATATTACGAAATGCTAAGTTAGTTCGATCGAAACGACAGTAGAGCCGAATGAAACGCTGCGAAGTTAGCGTAGAGTATTGTCTGCTTAGAAAATATAATACAAGGGTAACTCACTGATAAGTCGTTCAAAAGTAAAATAAGCTGGCAAAATAACTTTATATGCTTTTTGCTTCCTTGCATATGCTCGGGGATTGGGAGTTGCTTCGCTCATCTATCTTATCTAATATATCTCGTATTACTGTTCAAAATATTATTTAACTACGTTCTAAAATGAAGTTCTAACATTTTGACAACGTTTAGCAGTAATGATAATGATGATGCAAAATTTCTAACAATTAACCACGATTTGATAACGAATACAATTCGAACTAAATGCTTTAATTCTACGGGTTGTTGTAAGGTGATGGATATTTTATGAATGATAAGCTTTAACACCATATTTTTGTTGTATGTTATTCTAACAGGAATCAATAGGGGGCGCTAATCATCAATTAAACACTCATGGTGGATTCAAGGTAAATTCTGACTCTCTTCACCCTTATAAAAACGGTGGTCTATACGGTTTTCAGTATGCAGTAGAATAAGTACTTTCTTGAAACCAGGGTTCATCACAAAGCAATATAGGCCTCAATATCATGATCCTTAAATTCTCAGCTATGAACCTAGCTGTCCGCACATATTTTCCTTTTTCCTCTTTCGCAATTTCTTTCATCAACACATAGTGTCGATATTTTGCACAAATTCAGTGCACACACATTCGCACCAAAATCACATTTCTCTTTTTTATTTCATTATTACGCGAATGCATCTTGGCTCTGAATTGACGGTCATTCTCTCCTCTTCTAAGGCATCATATTCTCTAGAAATTTATCTATCCCACCATGAATGCTCGATATATAACAAGTGCTGTTTTGACTCTTAACTGTATGCAATATAATATTAATTAACTGAACCTGTCATTTAAAATGTTAGACGTAGATTGTGCTTTTACAATATATTTCAAAAGGTTTCACATTTTAAAAAGTGTCAATATGTAAGTGAGCAAATATTTGAAAAAACCAATAACTGAAACTTACCACTGTTTTACTATTTTATGAGCAGTAATGTAAATAGTTGACTCATATCAATATGATATAACTGTCTCGAAATTTATTTTTATTAAGCGCTTCCGAAAATATCTCGCCTGAAAATTCTGATCAGAAAATCTCAAAAACTATTATTACATCGTTAAAATAGACAAGATGTTTCCAATGTAAATTTTCGAGACGATAAATCCGAATGTCGTATTTCGACTATTTTTATGCTTAAAAGAATATCTGATTTTCTCTACAGGGGAGTCCATTGAGTCGGGCATATCTGAGGGCAGCTAATATATTCCAATGTGGTATGTGTGTCATACCTGCGGGAGGAAGTCAAAAACAAGGCGAAGATCAACATCTTTCTGATAAGGAAGCTATCCTCTGTACACTGAATATCAAAACAACTCCAAAGGATGTACAAAGTAAGGATCTATTTCTTCCATTAACGTTATATTGTGATTTGATCATACGGAAGCCACTAATCAAACATGAATTGTCTGCCCTTTTTTCAGCTATTCATGAGGACGATAACCAGGAAAGACCTGGGGAACTTGTACCGACCATTACTGAACTGAGTACGTTTTATCTATCCATTATGATCAACATATTGTCTTTCGACAATTTGTTGATGGCTAAAGAAAATATTTACTCTTTTCAAATGCGTCATGTATTTTTCAATGTTTCAGATGTTGATAGCAATGTTCAATATTTGGATCAAGATGACGATACTGAGAATGTTGAAATATTTATGTCTCAACCATACGCTTGCGGCCGCGTATTCACCTTATCGTTACTAGATTCACTAATGAGTACGGTATGTAATTCATAAACTCGGCAGTCGTATTTCTGTCCTATTTATTTAAGAGATTTATTTTACCACGCAATCATCAAAAATCTAGTATATGAACAAGAATGTGCGCAGAATGTTTACACGGTGAATATACGGTTTACGTCATTTAATGGTATAATTGTCGATGTTTTTTTCAGTCATATCACAGTGACGGGGCTTTAGCGTTCATTCGAGCGTTTATTACTGGAGGTGTAACTACTCAAATTGAGCAGATATTTGCAGAAGGATGCGGTCTTTACGGTGGTGAAAAAGGAGCCAAACCAAAAGCCACAGGTTGCAGAAATGTACTATTAGACTTACAAAATTCGATATTTTCCGTGTTTAATGTGAGTCTCCTTCGAAATATTATTGTCTAAAAGCCATCCCAATGTTCATCTGATTATGGATTATCGATAACCTTTTTTTCAGGAGGGGGCCATGTTTGCAGATTTGTTCAATTATGGTCTCAATCAACATGGCGTAATAACGATGGGACTCTTCCGTCTACTGGATGCAAAATCAGCCAATAACAGACGTTACGTCATTACTAATCCTGATAAACAATTTTCTGTTTTACCCACCGATAAGGTATGAACGAAATTCTGCTATCTTCTCATGTTCCATTCAGAATTAGCAAAAAATATTTCAATACATCAAAAAATAACCTTCGTTTTGAATTCTTTTCTGTGATATAACAGATAATGGAAACACGTAAAAGCCTATACAAATGATAGACTAGAAGAGAATGAATCAGGCTACAAATTGTTTTGTCTTTTTGTAGGTTTTCTGCATCGAACCGATGTTCCCGCCGAAGAAGCCGAAATTCAGCAGAGTTGGATTGAACGTAGCTTGACGTTAATTCAATAAATACGTGCTAGTGATTATCAGTCATTCAAGTATTTTTTAGAGAAAATGGTGAGCTCGATTGCACAGTGACAGCCAGGTGAAATATATCACCCAAGATATTATTCGACGTTGGGTGAAAATGTTTTATCTGAAATGGTTTTAATTGTCTTTTGATGTAAAGGTAGTGACGTCAGATGTTTTGAGCACACATGGCAAATCGTACGAATGCAGATCACTTTTAGCAAAATCTTCGACTAAGCAGAACAAATCATATATACACGGCTGATCTGATAGTTTCATTTGTTAATTGATGATGTAGTAAACATATAGAAATTGCTATTTTACTTTGAGATAATATCATTGATATTTTAGCCTGCTATCGATCATTATCAAAATCATTTCAGATATTTCAATATGTAAATACAATTCTTTTTATACGCCTCTTTATAGTGTTTCTTAGTAGAACTTAAGAATTAACAATTAGTCTTCCTGAATGTTTTATATCTATGATTTCATAGAGACCTTATTCGCTGATATAACCAAATTGTTATAATCTGTACTATATGTCTATCATTCCTTTTTACAAGTTTATCGTTCCCTTGACTTTCAAGGAAAATCAGAAGATCTCTGAGTAGCTGAGGCGATGAGCTAAACATATATCACGCCTCGTTTTCCACGTTCATTCGATTTTATGCCCCATAGCTAAAAAAACTTATTTTATTCATCTGCAGATAATTCGTCCGATTTTATATTTGACTTGATTTTTTTAACAATGACCAATATCATCAGTTGTTTCTGTGTAATGCACTAATGTTATGATCTTTTAGAAATAAATCTTTTCCATTAAAATATGTATGCGTTATGTTGTATTTACATTCTAGCGTACCAAATTGATCGATTTTATGTCCTCCCATGTGAAGCACAGGGAATCAGATCTCGGAAATTATTTTGGAATAAGTAGTATTTGATTTTCTCGGCAAATGTGACTCTAATCAAAACCTAACAAACACCCTAAATAGGGATCTTTACATCTCTGCCGTCTTTAAAATCTAATCCACAGTGAATAACCAATATAAGTAGATGAAAGCTGTTTCTCCTAGAGCCATCAAAATATCAGCTACATGAACATTAATCTTGTACTTGACTTTGATATCGTAAGACATTGATGCGAGTATCTTCTTTCTCAACACGTCGAGGTTTATTTGTCATACGTCAAATTATGTCCCATTAGAAAATTATAGCTAGAAATACGAGTCGTATTGAATACCGAGCCTCAATAGGGTATATATTTCGTGCAGAATATTTCCTGTTTACTCGGTTTTACTACCATTTCGTGACGAATTATCTTCTGGATAACGATTATCTGTATTTTGATTGATACTGTTCCACTGAAAAAATGTAGTTCAGTTATGTAAAAGATGTATTCATGATTTAGAGATCTCATTTTAGACATGGTTTTATCATAGCTTTCTTAATCAATTACGTTAAGTTTCATCGATCATTTCAAATGTTTATTTTCTGGATGGCAGTTTTTTTAGATTTTGGGTTACACGCAGACCATGTTCTCTAACTGTAAAATTCATTATTCCATTGAAATCATTTCAATTGTCTAATAAGGTAAACTTTTGACACAGTACACACAGCTGAAACACGAACACTCGTAAAACAAATATACGTACCAAGGAGTCAATAGTGATCAAAGTCACGCTGACTTAAACTGTAGCATATGTGATTCTTCACCATAGAATGTAGAATCTATGATGTACTAAATCTCGCGGCAAAAACAAGCATATATTCATATTTAGAAACTGATGTGTAAGAACGGAATTTGGACATAAATAAAGGTTAATCGTAGTAAAAATCCCACAATGAAGTAAAAAACAAAGTCCGAAATAAGTAGAAATTCAAGAAATGTATTGAGCACGACGTTTCGACTGAACGCTATCAGTCATCATCTGGTACTGATGACTAATCGGTTATATATTAATCGGTTATATAGTCTGCAATCACGTGGACTGTTCCATTGTATTCACGTCCACTATTTAACATATTGGCGACATTCACGCAATGTATATTATTACAAAAGCAGGTCTACCTATTGTGTTGACGTCCAACACGGTGCAATGACATCATGCAGATCCTCTATGGTCAAGGGATGGCAATTATGTTAAAATATTGTAAATCATACACTTGTTTTTACTATGTTCAAAATTACGGAATTTATTTGACATATTATATGTATATTATCATGTATCCACGCCTCTGCGGTTTACAACCACCAACCTTTAAATATATTTTGACATATGGAGTAGGTGAACTGGCACATGGCGGGAGAGAAAGTAGATGTGAATGAATGAATTTGATGCACCAACTGCCAGTGTTTGATATATGTGCGATCCCCAGGGAGCGGCACTACAGTCAGGCTTGAAATGATCAAATAATGAAGTACGAATAAATGCCAAATTGTGACTGATGTCTGCAAATCACTATTCATACCCACGAGTATATACAATAATACAAAAAACTGACGTTAACTCGTATTCGAGAAAATACTTCATTTTACTTTCATAAAATACTTCATGTGATAGATGGTGAAAACTTAAATTGATTCCCATCATGATGCTGTTAAATCGGTATTTACACAGAACCGGATTAGTTCATAGCCTGGTATTAATTTGCTTAATAGAAACGATACCTACATAAAAAGCTTATCGTTTTTTCCGTTCTGGTCCAGAATTGTCGACTTCCTTACGCGCGGATTGGGTCTCGAAATGAAGCCAGGAAGGGCTGAGATTACAGTTACTGCCAGAAATTGCATGAAAATATAAGTGCTCGTGTTTAATAACCGAAATGGATTTAATATTCCATCAAACACGTTGTCCTTCCTGATCCGAAGACGAGCAGTTGTCAGAAGGCTTCATTATATTATCCTGTGACCGTTTTTTACATCAGTGCTGTGGTGTCAAGCGGCTTCGAAAAAAGAATTGACAAGAAAGCGGCTTTAAAATGTGGGAATGTGACCGGCGCATGTTCTATCTTCTTAAATAGAAAGCGAGAGGGGGATTTAACGGAGCGGCACCACTACAGGATATTAGCACCAGATATTTCCGCGATCCAATCAACGAAACCAAATCTATATAACAGCTTAATGAAAGGGCACAAACCGTTAGGAGAAACAATAATGACGTATGGTTATCAAGTTTAACGATAGCTTCCATCAGGAATACTGATAGATAGTATGTTCACTTCAGCTAGCCTATTTTTATGCAGCATTAATGATCTGAAGTCGCTGACAAATTGTGTTATTGCGTTGACGAAAATTGAAAAGGGTCCTTTAACGTCAGAATCGTTGTTAGTTTGAATTATCCCAATCGCTAATTTTCGAATGTCGGTTCAGATCGATCAATAAATCGATAGATCGATAAAGGAGGTGTTAAGAGTACTGTCGTTAGCCTGGCAGAAATTATAGTTCATTTCACCGTGTGATCTGCGCAATCCCATTGCTGTATATTGCGCCAAGGCAGCGAAACTTGGTAAGACTCGTTCCGAACTAAATGAATTCTGTATCTTCTTGCCACTTGTCATCAACCTCAAAACATCATTAATTTTCTGAGGATATAGAAAAATGAAACGTTTCTGAAAATTAATAATCATTTACATTCGAAAACAGGCCATCGAACTTTTATAAATGTCAACTAAGAGATTTCAAGAGGAAATAAGAGATCAATATATTGTCGACAGAAAGCTGGCTTAATTTGAGGGTAACTTTCAATATCATGACTGACAGATAAAATTGAAGCCAACGTATCACTATTAATGCGCAGGAATTTGAGGAAAAAAACTCGCTTCTCCTGTGTTGTTTTCTTGTTCTTTATTTTTTCTCGAAGGACAGTTCGCCCCACAAACGAAGAGAATGAAAATTGTCAAGTTTGACGAGATAAATAGCTACAGTAGTGATCAGGTAAAAATGGCTGGCTGATGAGGCGTGATTTTATTAGATAAATCACGGGCTACCATCAGTTATTGTAACGGGCAGAATGGAGCTGATGCAATTACAAAAACTGTGAATGTTAGACTCGGTAACATTGGTGAGGTAATTGGTAACTAATACGATGTAACATCGAAAGAGTTATCTGCATGGTTTGACCACGAGTCACCCCTACAGCGAATAGCGCAAAAACGTCATCTTTCTATAATCCGATTTGAAACTATTCGGCGCTCTTTTTACGGTAAAAACCTTAA